>OMNN01103464.1:0-35155 GCA_900302755.1 Chromis chromis
AACTTCAAAGCAAATCTAGTGTAATCTAATAGTGTCAATATGCTCTAGCTAAAATTCTTGTCACATGTTTGAACCAGTTATCTATTTTAACAAGAGAGTCCATTCTTTATAACTGCCCTCCAAAAATGACTCATGGAGAATAAATGATTTCTAGTCTGATTTTCCTTCTGCAGGAAGATAGCATTTGTCTGTGCCTTACCAAACCATTCTAAATCAGTTTTAATGATGTGACACTGCGGTTAAAGGTGACACATTACTAAAAACTCACATTAATGATTTGAGTATCTGCTGTGCTAATTGACCCACAAACTGTGAAATGAAACAGCCTAATAAGGTTTCTGTAGACCTCCCCCTGTCCAAATACATGCTTTTTGACAAGCCGTTTAGACTTGAAAGCAGGTTCATTTATATTATACCTCCCACTATCTGAGTATTTCACCCACAACTTTAGAAATACCTTCTGTTTGTTTGTATCTTACAAACGTCACACAGGTAATACACCTTGGTTGATTCTTCTCAAATCATGTTTTGAACCAACAGTCTTTAAGTTGGGAGACTTGTGCTATGAATTGAACCACTATGCTAATTGACTACTGGTGTTATGGCTCTAGTTGTTGCAGAATTGATCATTGGCTCCACCAACTTGGTCCAGACTGAAATATCTCATCAACTCCATGACACTGCCATGAAACCTTCTTACAGACATTCATGTTCCTCAGATGGCTTCAAGTGACTTTGATGATCCTCTGGCATTTTGTTTTAGTGCCTTTTTTGGTTTTGCATGAAATGTTTTGCCAATTACAGGATGAGCTACTGTGAAAACTGATACACATATTCATGGTCTTCAGAGGATGATTCTCACATGTTACCTTGAACCATCATCTGTCGCCATTGGTGTGTGAATGTGTGTGTGAATAGGTGAATGTGAAACACATTGTAAAGCGCCTTGGGTACCGCTAAGGTAGAAAAAGGCGCTATATAAGTGCAGACCATTTACCATTTACCACCATCAGGTCAACATATGGATTTGTCCAATACTTAAGTTTATGACAAAATGCCTGCAAAAATAATGACATTTCCATCAGAGTTTGTCATACTGATCGGATGTGTTTAACATGCTAACATTGTTAGCCTCAAAGCACTGCTGTACCTACAGCCTTACAGGACTGCTAGCACGGCTGTAAATCATTTGTATTGGTAAGAAAAAAAAAAGTTAACTGCAAATATCCCCTTTGACAACACATTTGACCAGCTGTAATGGAGATACTTGAAAGTTAGTCCTGTTTCATGAAGTTTATATCAGTTTTATTATTAGAAAAGCGAGTTGGTTTAACAAACTTTCTAAAACTAGGTTGGTATTGAACGTCACATAAACCATTTGAAGCACTATTGCTAACAAGTGGGTGACAGGTTGGGGAGAATGAATGGACAAAGTTCTAAACCTGGAAACTGAAATTAAATATTTGTGTGTTGAAACTTGAGTTGGAAATTAGTGTCAAAACATAATAAATGGTAAGTGGTTAACACTTATGTAGTTCTTTTCTACCTTAATACTACACAAAATGCTTCACAATGTTTGTAATTCACCCATTGTCTGCCTTGCAAAGTCTTCACCAGCCATCGGGAGCAACTTCAGATTCAGTGTCTTGCCTAAGGACATTTCGGCATGCAGAAGGGCCAGGGATTGAACCACCAACCCTGCGACTGGTGGACAACCCACTCTACCACCTGAACCACAGCCAACCACATAGTGGAGGTCCTGTGACAAATTTGTCTCTTTAATCTAACTAACCATAATCTAAAAGAAATAGAGTGCTAATTAAGACATTTAAGTAATATCAAAGTAGTGATATTAAATTTAGATGATAATCTAATGCAGATAACAAGTCAAGTTAGATTTTAAATCTGACACAAGATTACCTTATGTCCATTTAAGAACCAACAGCATCCTCATTAAAATTCTATTCCTGCATTCAATCTTTTTACTTTCAGTATATGGAGGAGGAAACTATCAGAAAAGAGATTTTGAATCCCCTTTCCCTCCATGCAGTCTGCGGGGATCCTATTCTGCAATAATGGTGTAGAGCTTGTGACATTCAGTGCTGATAGAGGACATCATTTCACAGGAGACCTCACAGAGCAGCTAGACCAGGAAGAATGTGGCCAGATGGAACTGGGCTGAATTGTCAACATTTCCCTGTTGACTAGCCAGCTAAGCAAGTTCCACAATGCAGGCAGATTTTTACATTCAGGAGGCAAGAGACACCACACACACAGAGACACACACACACACACACACCTCCCCAAAAAAGGCACTAAAACCAAAACTAAAGTGAGTACACAGAGCCTCCTGAGTGCCTCGTCTGAGAGGGAGAGGACAAAGGTGAGGGCTGGCTGTAATAAAGCCGTATGCCCGCTGTTAAGAAATGAAATGTAAAGCCATCACCGTGATCCATCTTCATTAAACAATTTCCCCTCTCCCTTGCTTTCGAGGGTATCAGTTTCAAGGGGTCAGGTGCTATTTCTCCTCCTCTTGGGTGTCGGCATGTGTTTAAATATACTGTAGAGCGCAGCGCCAGTGCAGTGAAGCAGAGGAATGGGAGGCCATTGGTCCCGTGCCGATTGGCTGCCATTCAAGGTTACTCTTGGAGGGTTTCCCATCACCCCCCTCTAAGTGATACATTGCAATCTGACAAATGCAAACTGTGACATTTAGGAAAGCACTGGGAGAATAACTACTGTTGTGTTGTTAATCTGGGCTCCTCACTGCCAAACCAGAGTGTTAGGCGGGCAGCTTTACAAGCATGATGTCCATTTCACAGCCAGATCATTTCATAATTATGCTGCATGTACTTTTTTTTCAATCCGCCATCCTCAAAAACAATTTTAGAATTAGCAGTTGGGAAAAAATGAGATTTATACAATACATGCACTGGGAAGCTGGGTGAAAGAGAGACAAAATAAAGATGTAGTTCTGCATCCAGTCCCATCAAAAGCTGCCTTTAACATCTGTGAATGCAACAGAGTATTTGTTTTGGATGCAAAGTTTATTTTCTGCTTATAATTCAGGGAGAGAGAGAGAGAGCATAGAATGTGAGCACTAGATTAATTAGGAACATCTAAGCAGAGCATAAAGATAAAAGCACTTTTTTATAGGTAACCAAGAGTGTGTGTGCACAGATCCGGTGTTGTTTTGACAACGTAATTATGTGATTTATGCTCTTTTTTCTAATCTAAGTCAGGGATGGCCTGACTATTTTTGCTGATTCATAGAGAAAATACACAAGGACAGATCAGATGAATTGCCTTTTTCTCAAACTCGTGTTTGTCTAAATAAGAACTCCGTGATCAATCTTCAGTCTTTCAGTTAAGTTTATTGTCGTGACTGGCTCCTCGTTGTCTGAGTAATCGCTAGGCGTTTTCAGATAGCTGATTACCTCATCACTCCGGGGCAAATCTGTTATAATTTGAGTGAGCAGGTGCACATCTCACTGCCTTGTGCAGCCAAAATAAACATGGGGGATAAGACCTGTAAATTCTGCGGGATCTCATAATTCTGGATGCACAGATTTGTCAAAGCGTGAAACATGGCAGCAGAGTCACGTTGTGTTATGCAGAAGAAATAACAGGAAGCAACTGAGAGCTGGGGAACTGATAGGAGGAAATTTCTCTCATTCTTTTCCCCCAAATGCAATGAGCTGTTTCCCCATGTATGGTTGCAAGGCATGCATTAATTATACTTCTCGCAGGGATTGCTCCACTGCCATTGTCACCGAATTACCGCCTTCCGCTACAGATCGGCTTTCTCTTCTTTAATGTGCCATTTAATGCAGTTTCTCCTAATTCAGTTCATAGACAGAGGTGAACGGAAATGGTGCTGTGTGTGTTTTATGCAAATTGCAAGATGGGGTGATTAATTTATAATGGGTTTCAGTGCAATTGAAGGCAGCGGGAACTGATCAAGGGCAAGGACATTATAGAATGGTACAGGCTGCATAGGGGTGGCTCTGCTTGTTCTGCACTGTACCACAGCATGACAGTATCTCATTACATCTAGACGAAACACCTCCCCCATTGATAATGAGCATTTTTCATGAGGAGGGACCGTTTTCGTCTCTTGTTGTATTTTCTTGTTCTGGGCTGCGCATCATTCTTCATCTAGCTAAATCATCTATTGATCCAGCTCTATATCTCATATCCATGCACTATAATGTATTGTGTACTGTGCATGCAGTGTGCCCGAGCCCCTTTGGAGATCTTCTTGTTTACTGTGGGATGCTACATATAAACTGCAATGCATCACCATCCACAATTTAATAACAATAGTCTTTACATGAGCTAACTAAAATGTGTTTCATACTGACATTGGCAAGCTCTTTGAAAATAAACCAAACACTCACACACATAAACTAACATTGTTTTCTTGCAGTCTCTTATTCTTTCACGCGCATGCAGGCAACACTTTTAATGGAATTGCATAGACTGCTGAGTGTAATTTCTTTGCCTGGGGAAATAAGGCTGGAAAAACTCTGTTTATATGTTTGATGCCATTCATTGTTGATTGTAAACTGCTGAACAGACCTTTACAGATCCAGCAGTGTGTGTTGTAATTCTATATGACGGTGTCTAACATAGTTTTCAGGATTTTTAGCCCCACTGTCCGACAACATGCCAACATGATCTGTCTAGTTCCACAGCTGTTAAAACATACACAATCTGATGCAGCTGCAATCCTTTTTCTCACAGTCAAAATTGAAAGCACAGTATGTTAGTATTTAAAACCTTCTGAAATCTGTTTATCAGCGAACACTCTGAGCATATTTTATTTGTAGCATCATCATTTTTTAGAAATATCATGGAAAGAGAAGCTAAAATGCTTATTTGGGCCTCAAAACAGTATTTCATCTGTGTTTGTTTGTATGAGTCATTATGTTTCTGCTGTATTTGTTTGTGAAATAATAAATTATTTATACCTGATCTGTTCTCTAGTAATATGTTAAGTAACTATCGTAAAGATCTGTACATTTTTAATGGTGTTTGTGTAATTTTTTTATTGCAATTTTGGCTCCAGAAGATTTTTATAAATGAAGATAAAATGCTAAGACGCCCTTACAGCTTGCATGTGGGGTATGGACAGCTTAAATGGTGATAAAATATTTAAATTAATATTGTGTGATAATTCAGAGAAAGAAATATAACTTGAAGTACTGTGGAGTGAAAGAAGAAGCTGTGTTTCCTCCACTGTGCGTTTCAAACAGTATTATTTTAATCACTTCAGGTCACTTTCTGTCCCTGCTGCTTCTCTGGAGTTCATGAAATTAAATATTTACCAACAGTGAGATGCTGGCATTTTGTACTTGTATCATTCAAACAGCATAACTTAACTGCTCCATGAGAAAATGTCAGCCACAGCAAGACGTCACTATAGAAGAATGTTGTTTAAATCCTGGGCTGGCCTATGATTTCTGCATTAATTATTAATCATGATGTGATTCATTCCGCCATCCTCCCCTTGTGCAGCTTTGGTGAATAGGTGTGTCATATACTTTTTACTGAAGAGACTAGGAGCCCTAAACAGCCCAAGAGGCTTAGCAGAGAGACACAAAGCAGCAGTGGCACCGTTCATACCTTCAGGTGACAGAGTGCTGATGATTATAGCAAGGACAATGCCCTGCATGTGTCAAACAATTGGCAAATAATTTATGTCATCTTTTCCACTGTTATTTCCGTGGAGGGCACTAACTGTGTTGCCAATATCAAACCTCCTGCAGAGGAGAGGCGGGGAAAAAAACGGGACGTGCTACAAAAGACTGATGGAGGGAGAGAGGAAGAGGGAGCAAGAGGAGTGGATTGGGGGAGGGGAATAAGTGCCAGGCTCAGCTTTTTCCTGACTGAAGATGCACAGCCATCTGTGAGGAGACAAACACACGTATGGCCATCATTTGTCCAACATCTTACGTGATGTGAAGGCTTTTCACTCGCCATGCCAACCTGTGTGGCAGATGATGTATGTGTTTCTTCAGTCCCGTGATTACTAGCATGGAGCTGCAGAGCAATGCTCTTCACCTCATCAGTTCCACAGGCTGCGCTCCAAGGTGGGTGAGGGATTCTCTGCAAGATGGCTTCTGACACACAGCACAACCAAGGCGTACCAGCATGAATATTATACAGTGCATTTCACCACAGCCACCCACTGTGAACAGATCAATCGAGGTGGATGAGGTGAATTAGAATTTTAATAGAGTGCCCAGGTGCAGTAATTAAAAAGAATGATTATATTTTGCCTAAATGTATAAAAAAGTGGATGGTGCATAGGGGTGGTGTTGGCTGCTTTGGTCGTATATGTAGCGTATGCTGCCTTTTTGTTTCTCATGTGTGGTTTCGTGGAAACTTTTAGGGGATAATAGCTGCAACAAATATAATATTGTGTATTATTTCCATTTTTCGTCACAGTTTTTTGCATGTTCTTTTTTATGCTCAGTATTGTTCAGAAAAATCGCACATTATTTATCTACCACACAAAGCAGTTGACCTGTATGTACATAACATTTTTGCCTAGACGTCTCCCAGCCATTAATCACTGCCACGATTTAGGCGAGTATTATTAAGTTTCACTTAATTTGGAAAATTAAGCCCATTGCTCCTTTTGGGTTATAATTATCTTTCATGGCCGGTGGGTGATGCATAACAGGTTTATATATGACTAATACAGCACAGCCGAAAAGGTAAATATAAAGATGTGGAGGAAGGTGGCCAAGAAACTGAGACAACAACTCGGTGCCATCAGGCAAGCTGAGAGACAAGCGGGTGATAATTGTTGTGGGAGCCGCGGGAGCAATAGCCTCTTTGAGGGAAAGGTAACAAACCAGCAAAACAATAGAGATGAATCACAGTGGAGGACCTCCTGCTGCAGTCGATCTTCCACTGAGGCCCTATTAGACTTGGCTCACAAGCTTTATGTTTCAGCAGCAGACTTGTGGTTATGGCTTTGAAAGCTCAGACTGCAACTGAAACAGATATTTTGAAACTAATCCATGAAGCAAATTCAAAATTTAAAAGTCTTACTAGTAGATAAGTAATGAAGAATTGACATTTGTTGTAGATTCTTATTATGTTTTAAATAGTACTCATCTACTTACCACCATAGAATAAACAAGCTCTTATAATAGGACAACGCAATTCCATCTTCTAAGTTCAACAGCAGGGCAGAAAGTTCACTACGAAATCCAGCCAGGTGAGTTTAGTCTCAGTCAGAGCTCTACGGGCTGACAGTCAACAAAAATATATCCATTGTTCGGTGGCTTCATCCAGAAAGAGAGCAATGTTTTTGTAGGGTGACCTGGGCAACTATGCTATGTCAACTGGTGTCAGGCTACAAGTGCGATATACCAGCTTGCCCGCAGGCTAAAACCCCAAACGAGGCCCCTTGTGTCCCAAACAACACAACCAAAGATAAGATTCCAAGTCTCTTCCTTGACAAATACTTCTGGTTAAAAAGGCCAGAAGAGGAGACACAGCCATGGTGACTAGACAGGAAACCGGTCAGCCAACTTCTGTTCAGCATGTCAGGAGATCAGAGTTGAAGTGGAGAGCATGTGTGAACATGGGTGTGTAAAAAAAAGCCACTTGTAGGAGTACCATCGTTAGGAGGTTCTGACAGTAGGAGTATCTAAAATCATAATCCTCCAATGTGCTTAGAATTTGTTCTTTTGTTCCTCCAGGGCAGAAGTCAAGGCCTCCCCTCTATTGGGACCCCAACTCCACAGAGGAAGCTTTGTCTCTCATCAAAGAAAAGGAAGTCATCTTCTGCTGTAACTATGCCGCTACAGCTGATGCAGCATCTTTCATGTTCCAGTTAAGGAAAAAAGGAACAAGCGAATAATCTAACCTTTAACCCATGCATGACTTTTCCGAACCTGTGGTGATTTGTCTAAAGTTCTGGCCTTTCGAAAAACAATGACCAACCTTTTATTGTCCTTGAGCAACAGACCATGAGGAATTCTTATACTGAAATTTGAAATTGTGCAGATCTTCAAGGAGGTCTAATTAATTTCCCATGAACAATGCAAGTTCTTATTTTCTTTCTTTATTTTTTTTCGCCTTTCGGAAACAAACCAGGCCATCCAGTTCAGTGGTTCTCAAAATGGGACGCAGAAAAACTCATTAGGTTTCCCCTCACCTCCCTCAGCCGTGGTTGAGCTACGGCAGGTTAAGTGTCACTCAGAAATTAGCGTTCTCCTGGTAGAGCAGTGGACGCCACATCAGCTGCTACCATTTTTGTAACTACATTAAACAAACCCTCTGAAGGCCTCAATGATGCATGCAATCTTAATTTTTATTACAGCAATTTATTATACACTCCCTGAGCTTATGACAGCCCCGACTGTCATTAACAGATTAATTATAATTTCCCCCTGCGCTCAGAGTTAAAGAGAAACGTGAACGCATGCAGGCGCCCCTTAAAAACAATGAGAGTCGGGTAACCGTGTTTCATCATTCCAGTGCCTTTACCCTTCACCCTTCCTGAAAGTAAATGAAATAAAGGAACCAGGGGTGTGATCCTGAGGTCCTCCCTGCAGCCACTGTGCATAACAAAGACACAACTGATGCACTTCAAAGGGGGAAGAGTCTCCTCCAGGTTCCTCATGTGCCAAGAAATTCAAAGAAGACATGAAAGCTGCCTTTTGGCTCCACCTCCATTGGGCCATTGTCCAAAAAAAAACATGACAGCAACAGAGAGTGGAGATGTCATGTGCAGCATTATTTTCCATGCAGGGCCGCCCTTCAACTGGGGACAGCCCAGTTAAAGTATTTAGCACCAAGGCCACATCATGGCAAACACATTAGCTTGTGTTGTTTACAACTTACAGTCGCTTTCTCAAGCCTGAAAACTGAAACAGTGGATGAAATCTTACACAACAAGAGCATATAACATTTTCTTGCCCGTCTCTTTCTATTCAGCAGCACAGATTACCATTACAGAAAGTCACAGTTAAGCTGCAGAGGGTGTTAGAGATTACACAATCTCTCTGCTATGGTGTCACAACCACACTCCCAAAGCACATTCCTAAACTGTCCCAGCTATGCTAAGTCAAGGACTCCAGAGGAACCACCTCTTCCAGCTTCCCTACAATATACGATACTGACATATTGGCATAAAATAATTATACGTGAAATAAGACATAACCTGGCAGTATGTTATGTTAGCAACAAGTTGCAATTGAGGGTGTAAAAATGTATGTCAGTATACAACCCATACATGGTTAACTGTGGATTGCTGAAGATGGTTCCTGATACCCACCCAGTGACTGTATATAAAGATGGACAAACTGTTGATGATGCTGCCCATAGTTTTCATGAACAGTGTTTTTAAAGTTCAATGTGGTGGCTCCAGATTTCACCATTTTGACAATGCCTGACTCCACCTAAATCCTAATTAATCAAAAAAAAAAAAAAAAAAAAGCAAATGGATGGAGTAAAGTTGAGGCAAATCATGCAGATGGACTCTCTTTTGACGATACCCACCTGTCATTCCAAGTGTCTATGCCCCTAAATATGCATAACTTCACTAATTTAGAATGAGTTATTTAAAAATTCACCCTGTGCAGATTTCATGAGCAGGAAAATTAGCTATAGAGACCACAACCGTTTGTTAAACCAGGCTGTAAACATATTTATTTCTGCTGTAAAGTTTGGTATTTTAACATAGAGGACTATGAGGACTGGGTGATGTTCCATGTTGCAAGAGCTAAAAGCTGTGTCTGGGGATCAGGTCGCCGAGGCCCCCGCAGTCGACTACCGCACGATCCACACTGCACACAGCCCCTACGGTTCCCTCTGCGGGTGGTGGGTCCACAGGAGGTCGGGCCCATGTCATCCGTTCGGGCTAAGCCCCGTGGGCAAAGGCTCGGCCACCAGACGCTCCCATACGAGCCCCAACCCCAGGCCTGGCTCCAGGGTGGGGCCCTGGCTGCGCCATACCGGGCAACATCACGGTCCTTGTTATAAATCTGTCCATAGGGGTTTTCGAACTGCTTTTGGTCTGACCCGTCACCTAGGACCTGTTTGCCTTGGGAGACCCTACCAGGGGCATAAAGCCCCCGACAACATAGCTCCCAGGATCATTCGGGCACTCAAACTCCCCCATCACGATAAGGTAGCAGTTCAAGGGGGAGACTGTCTCACTTTTTGAGTCGGCTTCAAGTGGCCATTCGTGGAACTGCAGTTTTCTTTTGCATTCCCATGCTGATTTAATTTTTTAATCCAGGAGGTAACTACTTGTGTCCACCTAGTATGCGTAAATTGGCACTTTAGAGGACTGGCAGATCTGAAAACTTTTAGAGAAAACATGAATTACAACAATCTGGATGTGCTGATTTCTGGTGAGTTTATAACAAAATCTCTTACACACTACAGAGAACCTTTTGAACTTTGGTTTTAAATGTCACTTTTGTATTTTAGTCAACAGAAAACCAATGTAAAAAAACAACAAGAGCAACAACTATATGACTTGAACTGCTGGTATGGACAACATCTACAAAGTCTGAACAAAGGCACAACGTGATGCACACATGTTACAGGCCCACAGAGGTGCAGTGAACCAGCTATCAGCTTACATGAACAGCTATTCACTGAAGGTCTGTCCCCTGCAAATTAAAGCAAGCACACAGAGATATTGAGGTCAGGGTAAGTTTAGCTAATTTGTGTTAAAGGCTGCGAGGCAAGAACATTAAAAAGCTAGTTGAGAGGAAGGTAATAGCCCAATATTAGACAAAGGTGGGGATTAAATTCATTAGATCATCCTTAATCATCTGTAATGACCCTCACCTGTAATTTGCACCTCATAAAAGTTCTTACATCTCAGAATTCATCATCTTGGGTTACACTGTAAGTGTCAGAGTGAGAGAGAGCAAGCCTGTTGGTCTATAAACATTTGTAATTGGTCATTTAAATACCGAAGAAAACATTCTATATTACATGATCAATATGGAAAAAACTGTCTGATAGAATTCTGCACAGTTGACTCAACAGTTAAACCAACAATTCTAAATATAAAAATACATTTTAATGGTGATTTTGTGTGCAGTAAATGCCCTGCAACTTCCAAAACTCTTTTTTGCTGTGTGGCACACATGGCAGATATTTGCCAGGTAACAAGACATATTCAAGCGCCAAACAGACAGATAAAACAGATACAATGTCTCTTTAACCAAGATGACACAAAGTTAGCTCTACAGGTGGTGAAAAATGAACTGTCCAGGACATCCCAGAGGTCCAACGGTCAAGACATAACATCTATATTTCACCTACAGGCTGGGGAACCCTCATTCCACGTCCTATCCCCCTTTGTCTCCCCTCGTTTCCTGTCTGTATCTCTACTTATTGTGCCAAGCAAATGCAAAAATGAAAAAAACATAGTACGCATGACCTGCCCCACATCAACAGGCAAGCATAAGATAAAAGCACAGAACCAGGCACTGATATACTTCTGTACATGAAGGCAAAGCTTCATTCAAGATGTAAAAAGTAAAATTTTTCAGCCACACAATATCATGACAAGAGGCTCTGCACCAAATCAAACGTTACAACAATGTGATGCATTTTCCATCCAAACTCATAAATCTGCCGCCTCTATCAAGTATCATCAAGTCACACACTAAAACCATAAAACTCATGTCAAACCTGAGAGAGCTATCAGTGTGAGCTTATTATAATCCAGGTCCAGATCACTTGTTAGTAATACCTGCATACACTCTGAGCTAACAGAGAGGGTTTCCTTTGCGGAATATTAAACATTTTCCACACATGTCTTTAATAGTCCGTGCATGTTTGCACCACGAAAATATTTCCTCATAAACTGTCACTGATTCTGTTTTGTTTCGTGGCTGCGTCTCACACCGAAGTCGCTTGGAAACCTGTCTGTTGAACTGCAGGTATCCATAGCAACAGAGCTCGCAACACGTTCAGCCACCGCAGAATCAAGATGACTGTTGAAGGTGTGTTCAGATAAACATGACGACAAATGAGTCGAGGCCTGCAGGAGCTGCTGTATGAATTGAAGTGACAAAAAAAAGTGTGACTCCACTCCATGAGATTGCAGAGTTGATAGGAAGAAGGAGAGAAAGTATCCTATAGGTGGTACACTGGCTGAGTGGGCAGATAGTCAGTATGAAAAAAACACTTCATTGTAAGTACTGATCAGATTTGCTCTGCTTAACAGTTTGTTGTGTGGGTCACTTCTGTGTCTGGATAAGGAATGTTTTTTGAACAATTCCCCAGAATGAGGAATGTCTGTTTTTTCACTACAAAAATGGCTGCAAGTTGGATGATGATGGTTCATCTCACAGCTCCAGTTCTACCAAAAGTGTCCCACTACACGACTCACATTCCATAGTGATATAGCATTTCTACACAGAAAGTATTTCCAACACATCGTTTTGCATCGGTCCAAACAAATACGCTCCTGTTTTAATCAATCCTGCTGTCTAAATGGGAGGTGTAATAGCTTGCATTTTGCTCACACTGACCAGCTGTGAAGATGGATAAAGAATCTTCTACTCTATTTTCCTTTATTTTACACATGTAACTGGATAAACGCTGTTCCAAAAACATGGGTGACTAAATCTCAGTATTGTGCCCAAACACATCCTGCGTAGACACATAGTTGATTTACTTTCAGCATGGATAAAAATACACTCAAGTTTCATTCCTCAGAAAGACATAGAAGATATTCTTTAAGAGAGATTGCTCTGAGTCACAGAAGAGAGTGGAAACTGGAGCTGAAGACTTTGGCTTGTTCCTCTTAAATAGCAGCAATGAAGTGAGTCAGTCTGTTTCAATGTGCTTATTACATAAATGATACCTTAGACTTGGCTAGTGATGCTTAGTTGCACATTAGAGGCAATAAAAGTGGCAGTTAAAAGCCACATACAGTATTTGTCATTTATACCCACAATGCAACAATCCTAAGAGCAAATATCCCTCGACGTCGGAGCCTTAATTAAATCAGGCCTGCAGTATATTTTTAAAGCTACTGCTTTGAGCCATACACTGTTTTACTGATTTACCATTTGTTGCAGCAGGCTTAAAGGAACAGTATATGGAGCACCTTAAGAGCAACGCTACAAAGTACAATGTTTCATTTATGAGCTGCAAGACACAATAGTAAAGAGAGCCGCATTTCATTAAAGTTTAATTAAGACAAATGATCTGTGAGAGCACACCGTCTCTTAGGTGGCTCTGATCGTGTGACAACCAGCTGCTGAGGACAGAGAGAGGAGACACCGAGAGAAGGAGGAAACGCTGGCGACCGGCGACGGCAAACTTGTGAGTTTCTCACTGAGTTACATACATAGAGTGCTCAAACTGAAGCCGGAAGAAACAGAGGTGGTTGTAATGGTTGTGTGAGGCAGCGTCCCACTGGCATGTGGTGTGATTTATAATAGGATGACTGTAATCAGAAAAGGTTAGCAACATGCCATTAATGAGATTTCACAGTGCCATGGTAAATAGGCACTGTGTGTTTTTTTTCTTTCTTCCCTCTGCCCTCCACTGTGGGTGTTCGGTAACTATACACGACGTCTTTGGACAGCACCTCATGCAAAACAGCTCTTTTTGAGTCGTGGCCATCTGATAAAAGCCAATCCAACATTTATTCATATTTTAGCTCTGTTTTGTTCTCCACCATCTTCACCAGCTAGTCTCTTATTTGGCCTATCTGATGTTTGGTGCAGGTAAAGTATTCAGATCAGAGCTATTTGAATGAAAACAGCCTGTTGCCTCTAGAAACAAAGAATGCTGATTAATGCAGTAAAAGTGAAACAAAAAGTAAAGATGGAAACCATAAAACCAGAACAAATGAGCGAAAAACACTCAGCAGTCCATTAAGCCGAGGAGGATCTCTAGAGGCCGGAGATTCGAATTGAATTGAATTTACTTTGAACGTATAAAAGTATTCACTGTAGCAGCTTTAAGTAACACTAACAAAGTTGCTAATAACATTTTCTGCATCACATTTTGCTGATGTTGCTTTTCACTGATTCCGCACTGTATATAAGAAGTCACACGCTTGATTGGCCACTTTGGGAGTTTAAGGCAGGTCAGATTCTGAACACATGGAGCGTAATAAAAAGAAATGCTCAATGAGACAAAATATTATGTGGTCCTGCTCTGTGTACATCCTCACTACAGGAAACAGCTCCGAACACGAGCCGCATTAGTAGAAAATCACATTCATCGAGCCCCTGAGTAAAGAAGTCGAATGTCAGCACTTCCCAGGAAGAAAATAATGTAATTTATTTTCCTGTCAGTCAGACCTGACTAGAGTGCTGTCAGTCACCACAAGCAAAAGAGCCATGAACACGCCGCTCTGCTTCATGCCATTAGGAACGGTTACATTTTCAACAGCTACTGCAGCCAGTTTGTCAGCAACACATTTTTCACGAGGAGGCCTTTTGACTTTCAACATGTGGCTTTAGGAGAAGAGGTCTGAGGATGTAACACCATGTGGGATCCTTATGACTTGTCCGAGATATTGCAGCTGTAATAATAAAGAGCCGGGACCATTCACAGCAATAGATAAGGCAACCTGTAGCATAACTGGAGATAAATGCAGGGTTTAATGTAATTTCTGCATTTTTTTTGAAAGAAAGAGCCCATTTCATATCAGCAAATGTTTTTCCAGCGGAGAAGATGGTTATGTTATGTATGCAGGCATTGTGCAGAACAGAAGGAGATTGATGGACTTGTGCAGCCCCGTGCAGTCGGCGCTGCCTGGTCATACTTAGGCGAGCTTTCCCCTGGGCGAGCGAGACTATTGGGCGAAGTTCAGATGTAACTTCATTTTCTATGTGGATGAAATGCACCTTAAGGGCAGAGGCAGTGGGTGGAGGAGAGGAAGGGCTTTAGCAGAAACTGAGTTTCCCGCTCACACAGATGCTCGGCGGGAGTCAGAGGCTAAGGCATAAAAGAAATCCATTGTGGCTGTGGAGCCCGACTGCTGACAGAAATTAAATTGTGTCCACTGACTTTTCATATAGCAACCCGAGGTCTGTGTCCATAGTGCCGGAGTCTCAGTACCATTACTGGAGGGGCCAAAACACCTTTGTGTTTGTAGTCTAAATGTCAGCATAGAGCTTTCCTTATCTCCACTACAGTATATGAGCAATTTCTAATAAAGCAATAACATCACAACTTCAATTGTGAAACATCTGTTTTAGGACAATCTAAATTACATTGTTTATATTAACATTGAATTGTCATCTGCAATTTAAAAATGTAATTTCAGGCATACCATGATATCTATTTCCATTAATGACATGAAAATATGACTTTATAAACATAACTTTCATCATATTAGTATTGCTAAATGATGTGTAGCTCTCAACACAGGCACTATTATTTAGTCTTATGTTGTTCACTTCTTTATTTTTGTAAATTAGTGAACTGATTTTTAGTTTTGACAGGTTGGTAATAATAATAATAATGCATTGGTTTTATATAGCGCTTTTCTGGACACTCAAAGACGCTTTACATTGCATTATTCATTCACTCCATACTCGATGGTGGTAAGCTACATATGTAGCCACAGCTGCCCTGGGGTAGACTGACAAAAGCGAGGCTGCCAATCTGCGCCATCGGCCCCACGACCACCACCAACCACTCACTCTCACATTGCATTCACCCAGGCTTCCTGGTGTTCCCTCACGGTCTCCCATCCAGGTACTGACCAGGCCCTACCTCGCTTAGCTTCCGAGATCTGACGGGATCGGGCATCCACAAGGCGGTATGGTAGTACAACATTACACAGAAAAATGATTGCTTACTTTTATGGGTGAACTAAAAATATGATTTTCAACAAATTACATTTTTAGTAAATTTGGTTAACATTTAGGTTTGCAACTTGCTAATTGCTTAAATAATAATTTAAATTTCTAAATACAAAAACTGATGCAAGCATGTATTTCACACAATGGGGGAATAAAACATCTTGACTTTATCATGTTAGACAACACCATTTGAATTTCTGCTCTACTCATCATGAAAATGTGACACCATGAATCCCGTCAGATCACAGTTAGGCTGACATCCCTGTAAACAGATACATGAGTTGAGCTCAAGGCTTGTTCCCAGAGGTCAATGCAGGTGTCATTTCATATTAAACTCTAGGACCGGCATTATTGAACTGCTATTTCTGATTAACTGCAACTGAAATCTTAAGCAGCATATTTAAAGAAGTCAGTGAAATGGGCATTGTAATGGAAAGAAAACAAATATGTTGGCTGCATTGTGTGATTGTCTGCTGACGTTACAGCTGATGTAGATACTGGCATCTCTAATGCTTCTGTGACAGATTCCCTGCTGTAAATGTGTTTGTAATGTAGCTAATTCTCCAAACCTTGCATTTAAATCAATAGATTTATGGGATTTTTTGACAAAAGTTAGTTCAAAAGACTGAGATCCCTCTTACATCTGTCTGTTAAATATGTTAAAGCCCCCAGTTGGTTAGCTTAGCTTATCACAGTGACAGTGGAAAACAGCTAACTTAGGTCTGTCAAAAGGTAGCAAATGCCATTGTATAATTGTATAATTAATCTGCAAAAAACAAACTGATTGATAGGTGAATTTTGGAGGTGCGGGTAGATGGATTTTGTTACCGTCAAGGGATAGCTAGAATAGAATAGCTGTTTCTATCTATTTAGTAAAAAGTGTATTTCCACCAATTACAAACTATTTTCTCGATTATTCCTGGAGGAAATTAATAGTGGCATCACACTCCATTACAGCTGTGCTATGACAATATGGATGCAACATTCAGTTGCTGGATCAGAATATAAGCTTTAAGATAAAGTGTCTTTGATTAAGCTGTATTATCATGCACAACAACAAATAGAACAAAAACAGAACTTCATAAGCGTCAGAAGAAGAACAATGACTGAGTAATCATTAGTCCTGTTTGAGTATGTAAAGGTTATTGCACATTTTAAGTCCTGGTAAAATAAATAAATAAAGGTTAAGCTCAATTTTAATTTCAGTTTACAGCTGTTCTTTTTCTCCCTTGCCCACATAACTGAAACCTTTATGTCCCATTGTGTGCATATTTACAGAATGTATCTGTACAAACTGTGCAGTGAAATCTTGATTCGACAAGACAAGATATACGCGGAAAATTCCCAGCCAACTCTTATTCTTAACTCGATTGAATCTTCAGAGACAGACACGGTGCTCGAACGAATATCAGATTGACAGATTGATACATGAGGATGCCGGACGTGTTGATAGTAGCAATCTGTATGGAACACAGGCCAGAGCAGCCAAGAGAAATTACTTATTTTTTTGATGCATGGACCCCGCTGTTGAGCCTAGTTCACGGAAAGTTCAGTTGAGCAGTAGGCTCTGTCATGGTCCTTTTGAATGGATTCACTCTCCACTATCTCTCTGGCAGGCCGGGGCGTAATGGATGAGGTGCAAGGTTCCAACAAAAAGCACATCTGCATCCACACGATAAAATGGCCCACAAAGGAGAGGCAGGTTTTCTTTGAACGAGGACCCACTTGGAGTTTCCCACACATGGTCCTCATAAACAGTTGGGGTTCACAAGCAACCAAAATGTTACTTCTTTTGATACTGACAGCCAAAATGTCTGCAATTACAGCTTAAAAACCTGTATTTAGATACACATTCTCACTACATTGCAGATTCGAATCATGTTTTTCACAACTGACCACAGCTCTATATACAATAGTGATAATATTTCACCAGACATACATAATGATGCTGTGCCCATTGGTATAAACAGTGCTGAGGTCTGTCTGCCTTTGGTCCATTATTGAGCACATGTCGTTGCTCAGGGTAGACAGTATTGTGTAATTGACTGGCTGGCCCTGAGGCAACTGGAGATGTTAGGCATCTCTGTGGTCACACCTCGGTGCCTCACAGTTGGCAAGGCTGGGCTTGCAACAAATCACACTCCACTGACAGCCATGCTCGTCTTTCGCTGCTCGCATCCTGTGGAACTGCCGCAACAGCAACAAAACGCTTGAAAGCCAAGGACAGCACATTTAAATATTACTCAGCATCGAAATTTTTTTGCCCGACTCTATCTTTACATAAGGACCAGCTAGTTCCGATCACAGAGCTGTGAGCACATGGTGGAGGCACTTATCCTGCTTGTAACCTTAGAAATGGCTGCGAAACCTCTGCTCTGGCAAATGGGAAGGTCTGGCGGGGGAAATGTATTGTCTGGGCACTCCAGAGAGAGAACAGATGGGGACGTGCTCCTGTTGTTGGGCCAACAGGACACTTGAACAGACAGATTGCACATTTACATTTACACCTCAGAGCTGCAGCCATTACGAGCCAGTGCCTATTACTGAGTAATACGGATTGTTGCATCCAGCCTAGTCCTGGGTGGTCGCTGCAGATAGCTATATGTGCACGAATATATATAGGTATAGGTTTAAAATTTCAATGCAGGCATTAAACAGGCATTTACTTACAAAATACACAAACTCAAAAATTATCCATACAAAATCAGGGACGGACAAATGCTGGGAATGCACAAGGATAACAATTTCTCCGTGACTGGGTACACAAATGTATTCAGATTATGCCTGGTGGTCAGAGTGCATCCCAAAATCCTCTAGTTTGATTTTATCCCATCTATCATTATTCTCTTTGGCAATCACAATGCCATTGGTTCCCAGAAGAATTATAGGGCTGCACTGCAGAAGACAAACAATTTACTGGCACTTTGCCTCACTGAACAGCACTGTCAGCCTGCCAGGAACCATCCATTTTAAACAATACATGTTTTAGTCACTAAGCTGCACATTTCTTGGACACAATAACTCACAGCATTCATAGAGCCATTTACATTATGCCAACTATTTAAGATAATAGAAGCTATTCAAACAGTGGAAACGTGTATTCCCATCACATAGATGTTTGATTGCATTTTATGCTTGATGAGTTCAGATAAACAAATATTACAGAGATCAAATGAGCAGACGGAATGTGCTGGAGAAACTCTGTCACCTCGCACACCTCTGCTTTAAACTAGCTCACCTTTAAAGAGGGAGAGCAGATAAGATTCTTCTTGGCAGGCTTTTCTGCATTAACTCCCTCTCCTTCCAGAGTGTAAATTAAGTGGGGAGCTAGTGCAGTGTGCCGTAGCAGGAATGTGGGCCTGAGGCAGAGCAGAGCAGAGCAGCGGGATGCTCCAGGGGAGCCGGAGGCCACATTATGCTGCAGCAGGGCCAGAGAGCTGAGAGTCTGACAGCCCTGCGCCCTCAGCGGACACACCAGGACCACTGCCACCGTATTCTCAGGACATTTACATTATTCAAAGATAAATGCATTGTCAATTTTGTGTCTCCCAACACTAGATATGTGTGCCGCTTCACTCCTCCCGCAGCCAAAGGTGGGCTCACCTCCGCCCGCTGCGAGACACACTACAAATGAAATCAAATGTCTTTCTCGATGGTGCAGAATTACTTAACCCTGCAAGCTGCCTCTGTGCTCTTGGATTTTTAGATTGTAATACAGAGGCCTGTAGGTAAGGAGAACAATAGAAGTAGGAAATGTGCCTTTGTACCGAGGTACCTTAAAATTGTGGCTTCACATTGTAGAGTCTTAGAAATGGAATTTTAAAAGGGATGCACAGCAAAACCCTACTCATTAGAAATGAGATAATGTTTGATTTTCATTTAAAATCTAGTCTGGATTGATTTGAGTATGAATTTAATTATTTTGAGCAGACTGTGCAAACTTGTTTGACTTAAGCAACTACTTCTTGTCTTTATTAGCTAATATTGGGCTATTTGAAGTTACATTTGGCTTCATACAAGGGGCTCGTTTGTTACAGTTTTAGTCTTTTGCTTACATTAAGCTATTTTGTTCTTTAGATTACAGTAAAATATCTTATCTGAAGATTTAGGGTTTTGTTTGCATGAGTTTTGCTGGTAGATGGAAAGACAAAGGATTGTTAAAGTCATCAAGATTCATCCTCTGTGGGCCATGAATACTTGTAGCAAACTGTGTCCCAGTCCATCTAGTTGATGTTGAGATATTTAACTAGATTTGTACTTTACTTAGTCCAGCGGGTAGCAGGGGATTATTACGTTCATTGGGATTCATCCTCTGGGGGCCATAAATGTCTGAATCAAATTCCATGACAATCCATCTGGACCAAAATGATCAACATTTCAATGAACACAGTCATAGCACCCACAATCATTTCACATGGCAGCACATATCTAACATCTGTAGCCATAAGCTCCAAACATAATTGGGGCAGAATCTTTGCAGGAATTCCTGCTGTGACGTTTTAATGTCCAGAAACAAAAATAGCACCAATATGATTCTCAGTAAGTTAATTTTTCTTTAAGACGCCTGAAAACTGAACGTTGTGTCTTTTAAAAGAAACCTTATCAAGTGAAAATCACTTCCTGCACAGGAAACCAAGTTTGCTTGTTTCAAACAAAAGAAAGCTGATATCCAAAATGTTTTTATTAAAATCTGACGGGGCACATTTGCCTTAAGAAACTGCAACTATATGTTGTGCCTATATAATTTCAGATTTTGCTCTGTCATAGCCAGAACTTTGATTACCACAATGGATAATCTGTGAAGTTTTGCAGCTAAATTGTAACATGTACAGTTCTGACACACAAAAATCAATTACATTTTCACATCTACCACCTGATATCTGAAACCAAAAATGTGGTTTATTGAGGACAGAATAGTCATACTGAGTTCACATCTGTAATAAATCTCTCTCAGAGTGAAAAACCATACGAAAGATCAAACTTGATCTGGCCTTGCAGCTGGCAGAAAGAGTTAAAGCCAAAGATGAATAGTGGTACAAGGTTAAGATTAAAATACAGTAATAACTCACACTTTATCACACTTAGTGCTGTAATGTTGAAATTAATGTGTGCTCTGGACACTATGAGCCAAAGCAACCCTTAACAGAGCGGATTTTTTCTTGTTTGATCTGATGGTTAAACTTGAGTCTTGTGATATTCTATTTTTTGTCACTACACAAATCTCATGAAAAGATCAGAACAAATTGTTTTTTTCCAGCATATTTTATATATAGTAAGCATCTAAACCCTGATGCAGCTTGGTCCTCAGTGTCATAGACTTCCATTGTTGTCCAAAAACAGGATGACATGTTTTTTTCCATTCAATGAATGTGGTCACTGTAGTTAATTTGGAATCATTCCCACATACAATGTCCTCCTGCACCAAATGCGTATCAATCCATGGCTGAAAAAAGTCCCCAGCAAATGTGCAATTTAAGCCCCTTTAAAATGATTTACATTTTTTCAAAATGAGACCAACTTTTTCCTTTAAAAAGTCCATCTTCAAAAGGAACAAATGGGTTTAAGTCTGAATGAGAGTCGACAATTTTAGAGACATACATGATTTGATAGCATGAAGAAACACTGCAAGTTACACCAGATGTATCCTTTAGGTGCACATTTTTATGGTTTAAATGACAAACATTATAAGTCAGTCTTAATATCTCAGATGTCTGCAGTAAATAATCTTTTCATTGGGTATTATTTCTTTGTTTTGCACAGTAAGATCCTGCACGTCACACTGACAAAGATCTTCCAGAGTAAAGACCTCCAACAAAGCAGGACCCAAAGTTATACAGGACAGGCCGTGGAATGAATGCTGAAACTTCCTTGGATGAAATGTTAACTTTAATACAGAAACTTATGAATATAGTTATTCATTCAACAATCCATCTCTCATATCTAAAAGTCACAGACTATTTTACTGAAATAATGTGTCTGGGATTACAAATGAAAACCACACAGGATCATTCTTTATCCGGCAGACAGATTAAATTCCAAACCCTGTTACTGTAATAGGCACACTTGTAGCTTGCCATGAATTAGAGCTCTAATTATATTAGGTACTATTTTAAACAAAATAACACATTTCTTATGATCCATAGGTGTAATTTATAGCAAAGCCAGGTTCATTTTCTTGGGCAATCAATTTCGTGGTGTAGCAGAAGACTAATATAATTATGTAAAGCGCTGAGAGCTGAGTATCGCAGTCAGCACAGAGGGTTTTTTCGAAGATAAATGAAGATGCAATTTATTCACTCATAATTTCATACCGAAAATGCCGTGAAGGAAATCCATATGAGCATCAGAAAAGGGTAGAGGCACTAATACTTTTTGATATAGTCTACCAGAGCATTGCAGTCAAGGCTTGGGTAATGTATGAATTACTTCGGGTTTCCTCACATCACTGAGCTATCTTTCACATGAGGAAGGAGGAGAAGAGCCTTTTTGGCCAAGCCCTCTAAATCATACCCAGAGGAGGGAGTCATATATTATAGTTACAATTATATCAATATCACTAACACATAAGAGCAGCGATAAATCCACGCACATCAGTTTCTATGACAACATGCATGATCCATGTGGGGAAGTTCCTCAGCTACTGTTATTCTCAACAGTTTGGTTGCAGGTTTCTCACGGTCAGCGTGTTTGATGGAGCAACCAGACACATAGAAACTCAGTGTATTAAAATAGAAGATTTCAATTCTCATCTTTTTTCATGAAAACAATTATCCATAACCCCACTGTTATGGTATGGAAAACCTTGCTGGGGATCCTTTACAGTCAGCTGCAGAAGCATCTTTCAGGGTTATTTTTTGAGATTTTAGCTGCTTCAGATATGGATTGTGCAAAATTACAGGGTTATGATGTGGTTTATTAGCAGATAGATCCAGTGCTGCCGTGTTACTTCAGGTTATTCACCTTTATCATACTATTTATTTGGCTCTGTGGTGATTCTTTTACATTTGTCATTGTATGTGGAGGAAATTTCCCCCACACAATAAGCCTCCTATATAAAATACCATCTAAAGTACAGATGTAGCCCTCTGCAACCAGTACACAGTATAATGATGCAACTTCACATAATGTGACATATCCTGCAGTATCTGTGTAGCACAGACTTTATGAGTTGCCAAACAACACACATGCCCTCCCCATGGGAAAAAAAAGAAACGTCTGCCTCCCTCTGTCCATTCACCTACACACAGTGTGGTGAATCCCTAATGACAGCAGAGGCCACAGAACGAAGGACTTCTGACAACGGTGTCCTCTGACATTCACATCCTCTGTCACTGCTCACAGATGGTCAGAGGGGGTGTGATCCAGATCACTTTCCCTTCCTGCTGCTGTCTGATGCCATAGAATTAGTGAACATCAACACAAATGAGGAGGAAAGATGTGAAATCCCTCGTGTGTGTCAGTGTAACAAAAAATGAGATATAAACCTTTTACATGAGGAAAATATGCACTATGTGGTTATGAAAATGTTTGCAAAGTAAGAATGTTATTCCTGTTCTGTATTTCATGAATTGCTTTATTAAGAGAGAAGGCAAGTGAATGAGCAATAGATGGAAAAACACTCCAGCTCAAAGTAAATTAAGCATTTTATTTGGAAAGCAAATGTTTTTAAAGGCATGAATACAATCTGCTTGTTACAGAATACATTAAACAGTCAGTGGGGGCATTTTGATTAAGCAACACAAAACATTACAAAAGACACAATTAAAGCTGATACTTATACATCATTAGCAGTTAAACACACAAAATAGGTTATTTTGTTGCCCAGGCTATAGAAATAAAGTTCTGTGAATAAATAAAACGTTCTTAATTCATCCAGACATCACACAAGGGTGGAAAGAAGTAGGTTTTCTGGGGCTGAACCCCAAAATGTCCATGATTGAACCTCTTTGTTGTGTATTAGATGTGCTCCTTGGGTTTAGTTGTTTCAAGCAGAATAAACAGCAATATAATCAGCCACTTTACAGCTAATTTTCTAAGATAATTTATAGGTAGATTAGAGGTTTAATGGGTGAAGAAGTAGTCACTTTCTCATCTGTCAACATACAAACTATTGCTCCATTGAAAAAATAATAATTTGTGGATTCTGTGATTAAAAAACAGACCTCCAGCCCAGCTCACATATAAATAACTCCTTCTATTTCTTTATGTCACGTCCTCCTCCAATGCAGTTCACTTCGGTTAACTGCGTTGTTGCTCACATTCAGTCTTGATCCGGTGCTTTATAATCCACAGTCAGATCGGTCGGTGCAAACAAAGAGGCGCTGGACACGTTTAACAAAAGAACCGGGTAGGTGAAATGAGGAAAAACATTACAAATATCTAGTTAATCTCATGTTATTTCTTCTGCTACAGCTGCTGCTCCCTCTGGTCTCCCCCAGCGCGTAAAAATAACAATAAAAACCTCCCTGGAGATGGAGATGGACGCTGCTCGGTTGCGCAGAGGAGTCATCGCGATATGTTGTGCCAACTTTCTTCGAGAGCTGATCAAAGATTGTGCAGTGTGAATGATTATTTCTCACTACGTCTTATTTAAAAAGCAGCTCATTTACTCTACCTCAAACACTGTGAATAAGACGCTGCTCTCCCCCGGTGGTCACTAATACAAACCTTCTGTCCATCATCCAACACAACAACATGCATCTACAGGAAAAATTACGCATCAAAAAATATAAATACCGGTTGTTTCCAGTCAGGAGGTCCCGAATAGAGAAAAGTTTAAAGGCTGTTGTTCTCATTAATAGCAGCTCTACAGTATAAGACTACTTCCCCATATGTAAATATTACCCTCCACTGAGGGGGCGTGGCCTGCTCGGCTGGTATCCAATCAGGAGCCCCTAAATGAGCTGCACCGTCTGCTCCAAGCAAGGCTTCTTGTCTGTGAGTTTCATCAGATTTTTTTTGGCTCCAACTTTAAATCAATTTCAAAAGATGATCTTTGCATATAACCAAAAGAACACATGTGTAATCAAAAGAAAGCCTAAAACAAATGCTTGACTCAAACCACTGCAATGGTAACATTTGTTGAGTTTTCTTGCACAACATTTTAAATAAATGAGTCTGTAAAGCACCATGGTACTTTTTCTAACCAGGCCTCCAAACAGAGCAGCTCCAAGCAAAGGAGATACGCTGCTGTTGTGTCCAAGTGGGGTGAAATTTCCTCTTTTCCATGGCAGATTGTTGAATTTGATCTCAGCTACACCCATGTATGAGTCAGAGACATAATTACAAGGACAGAATTTGCAATCCAATTTGCTCCATTTGATGTCTCATGGATAAGATTTTATTTTTTCCTTGCTTTATTCATCAAGGTAGGTCATAAAAATCTCCAGTGCTTATTTAATTCATTTATTTTAATATTTACTTTAAACAGGCAATAATTGGGCTTGTGTCCACTGTATATTTGGCGCATAAATACTGCCAAATATTGAATTTTCAGCCTCAGATTCAGTTCCAAAAGATGCTATTTCATGAGAGCTCAATAAATGACTTGTGAGGTGCAGAAACTGGAGGGGAGGGAGATGAAAAAGGAGCACCCAGGGTTAAAATGGCCGCCATGCACTGAATGCTGAAATGATTTGTAGCCTATTGTAGTAGCTCTTAGCCCAAAATTCAACATGGATTTTTATTGGAAAAATAAGACAAAAATAATTCTACACGCTGTTTTTAAGGGGGTTAGGATTATATAGGCGTGTTGAATGGGTTTGCTGGGTGAAAGTTTTTTTTGGGGGGGAGGAAGGGGGAGGATCACTGTGTCTGTGAACCTGCGCGCAATTTAAAGCCACTGATGATTTCTGTGACAGGAGTTTCATTTGCCTTCATGCGCCCTTAAATCCGAGGATTTATCATCTTCGAAAATGTGAACACAGTAGGATTTTTTTTTCTCTCCCTCTTTTTTTTTTTTTTTTAACTCCAACTCTCCCCCACCATTAAAGATTGGCCTGCTCAGTTAGAAATGTGTTACTTGGATTTGGAATGCAAATGCTTTGTTCACGAGGAGGAGGGATCAGCGAGGAGTCTGAAAGCGACGAGTTTTTGATTAATGAGCTTTGAAATGGCTCTCCAGGAGCAATAAAGGATGAACTGCTCTCTCTCTCTCCCCCCTTTTTTCTCTCTCCCCCTCTCTCTCTCTCCCTCCCTCACACACACACATGGTTGCATCTTTCCCAATGTCAAAGAAGCACCATGTATTTTTATTGTCACCAATCTGGTCTGCCTTACAACCAAATGGGCATATCTTTATACTTGGTCCAATTTGATGGGGATTATTTTGGATCCATCTCTCCAATCAATTAGACACTGATTAGACTTTGGTCCTTACAGGAAAATTGAGCTCATTTTCTTGCAAACAGGAAGGTAATCATGTGGCCGAGACTTGAAAAAAAAGAAAAAAAAAGATAAGTGACATGTGGAAGATGCAATAAGCCCATAGACTCACTTCCCTCACACCAATAAAACATCAATAATCTCCAGAGCCTTTTATTCCGCTGAAATGCACGTTGCATTGGCGGCATAGAGCCGTCTGATGAGTTTTAGATATCCTGGTGTCTAATTATTGATTGTCTCTCCCCCCTGTTTGGACTGTACAGTAGAGCTGGGAGTCAATAAGCCTCCTCGGCTCTGTTACCTGACAGTTTTGTGTGTGTGTTGTTGTTGTTTTTTACTTTCAGCTGAATGAAAAATTAAAAATAATGAGAAGCTTCAGGGATGCTCAGATCTCCTGGTGCAGATTCTTCTCTCTCTCTTTAAAAAAAAATAAAAAATCAATAAAATCCAATAAAAAAAATACAAGTTTAAGCACTTTATTTACAAAATGTTAAACACAATAAAATATAACATTTCAATATCATTAGGGTTTCATAAATTTATGGATATCCAACTGAAGGGAATAACAATGGAAGACAAATAAAAAATAGCAATGGACTACACAAAATGACATGCTGGTGTGTATAATATTTGATACTTCGATAGTCTACGTTTTGCTTAAGGTTTGACACAAGATTAACCATGGACATACATATAGTGGTGTTTATACACTATAAAATGCCCCATTTATCCCAGATTTACAATTAGAAATGCTCTTTTTCCAACAATACACTGCGAGTCATAGCATTTTTCCAAAAACCCTGTTTTGCCAACACTTTCCAAGTGCACTGATCTGTCCAATCTTACAACAATCTCCACACTTACTTATAAATACTCGCATATAAATGATAAATAATGTGCAATACAAAAGTAATTAAATAATAAATAGGCTAATATGCTAGTACGAAAAGATTATGCAAATGAAATCAGAATAATAAATTAAATAGGATGCCCGTGAGGAGAAATGAGATCCTAACAAACAGACAGAAAAATCTTCCCCCCTAAAAATCCTTCTCTCTAAGGATGAGCTTCTACTTTCGTGTACTACAAGACTTACCTTCAAGTAACGGCATGAAATATTCAGTCAAAGAATTTTTTGCGCATTGCACTTTGAGAATAAACAAACAAAAGAAAAGAACTACTGACAACCAGGCTAGTGTGCCTCTGCGCATCCCCAAATATTCAAGAGAAATGGACAAAGCTGTATTATTTAGAAAATAATTACACAATAGCATTAATAGTAATATCAATAATACTGTAATAATACACACGACTCGCTTGGAGTGTAGTTATTAGACTAGTGAGGTAATAAAAAAGAGCGCAACGTAATTTTGGCACACACACACATACACGCACACGCACGCCACACGCACACACGGAACCACATATTACAAATGCGTCAGTTTAGGCGCTTCCTGAATCCTTCCCTGAGACGCTTGGTGAGAGGTGAGGTCTGTGTATGTGGGATGGGGATCACAGGGTCCATGGTGGTGGTTTCCTGGGATCTGAGCGGCACAGCTGTAGTCCACGCTGGTGGATGAGGGGTGGGGAAGATGGCCGAGGTTGAACATGGGGCCCGAGGCTGGCATGGAATCAACAAAATTCCCACCCACGTAAACGGGGCTGCCTTGCAAATTGGCGTTGGCAAAGCTGCCGGTGCTCTGCATGCCGTGGTGTTCGTACTCGGATCCCGGGTACCTCTTCTGTTGCGGGATGCAGCCGCCCAAGGGCGCAGTGTACGCGGCCAAACCGTACATGTTTTGCTGGGGCTTGGCGAAGGACGGGGGCGAGGGCGCGTCATAGCTGAGGCTGCTCACGTTCTGGAGCTGGCCAGAGTATCCAATGTGATTTGGGCCACTCAGCGGTGGGCTCCTGTCCGGGGAATGTCCCAGGGGAGAGTGCGCCAGCCCTTTAGACTTCTGGTCCTTTTTGTATTTCATCCTCCGGTTCTGAAACCAGATCTTTATTTGGCGCTCGGTGAGATTCAACAGATTTGCCATTTCCACCCTCCGAGGGCGACACAGGTAGCGGTTAAAGTGAAACTCCTTCTCCAGCTCCACGAGTTGCGCGCTGGTGTACGCAGTTCTGACCCGTTTGGAGGCCGGTCCTGGTGGGCTCTTCTCGTCACTCACCTCGCCACCTGTGGAGGAACCGCAGCATCTTTTGAGCCACATGAATAGCAAGTCATAAGCACATCAAGGCCCAGTCACCCCCCACACCCTCCCTCCCTCCCCCCTCAAAAACAGACACATACGCACAACACACCTTCACCTCCACGGTCTCTACCTGCAGTGGCACAGTTGTTGCCCTTCTGCTTTGCGTTCTGCCGGGTCTCCTTCATCCATGGGAAGATCTGCTTGGTGAGGGCTGGTGTGGCAGCGCTAGAACCGCTGCTGGATGGAGATTTCTTCTTCTGGGACGCGGAGCTGTTGGAGCTCGGGGAGGATGCGGACAGTGGAGGCGCCTGCTGCTCCGAAATACTGGTCGCCTGGCTGCTGCTGTTGCTTTGACTGCTGCTGCTGCTTTGCCGCATGCAGTCCCCGTTCAGGTCACTGTCTTTGAGGGCCGGTGGCCGGACTGTGGAGGTCTGGATGGGACACACTGAGCCCTGGTAGTCACTCTCGATGTTAGAAGTAGGGTAGGACTGGTGCGCGGGGCCGTAGTTGTAAGAGTCAGGTTTGGGGTAAGTGTAGCCTCCAAAAAGCCCAGAGTTATCGTAGTATGTTGCTTTCTGCATTTTGTGGGTTTAAAGCCAATAAGCCAGTGCAACTCTATCCAATGGCATGGGTGTTGTTTATTCACGTGATTGGTGTTTCCCACCGTTGCTCCAGTCTGTGACCTATAAAGATAAATATACTCATTATAACTGGGCCTTAATGAATATGTGAGATTCAGGGCTTAAAAAAACACAACAATAAACCACGAGAATCACCAGTCTGCTTTGCCCAGGTTACTCTGGGTTACAGCAGCCATTAGATTAGAAATAACCAACTGTCTCCACACACTGTCTGTAACAATGCTTCATCTCTAAGCCCCAGATTCTAGGCGCTCGACTCATTTCTGGCACAAAACAGTTAAAGTTTAACTTGCACTAAAAAAAAACCCTCTGGGAGGCTTTAGGAGTCCCTCACAAATAAGCTGAATCAGCATTTGACACACACATACACACAATAGCCCTTTGACTAATCACAAGGCCCTGACAAAGCCCGTCATGCGTTCATTGTTCCAGCGCGCACGCATTTTGGATCGCGTTTTTACGCACGCAAGATGCTAAATGCTAAACTACTACTACGAATGGTTGTTATTAATGTTGATATCAGAACGTGTAGGTGGTGGCTGTGCGTGAGTGTGTGCGTGAGTGTGTGAGGGAGAGAGAGAGGGGGAGGGAGGGAAGGAGGGAGGGAGGTAGAGAGAGTTTGGGTGGGTGGGTGGCAGTAAAATATGATATTTCATTAGCCTTCAATCACGTCTCAACCTTCATATTTTGATTGGGCGTTTTTCTTCTTATCCATTATTGCAAGTTGTACTTCTAATTTGAAACAAAAAATAAATTACAAAAGGGACAAATATTCATGTGAACATATTTTATTGCAGCTACATTTGTATTTTTTACGCACATGACAGAGAGAGAGACGCATGGCAGCATTTTAACTAACACAAATATCAAAGGGCCCTGTACTGTATGTTGGTGGCTTCAGGAGGTGCAGTCTGCGCCGTGCATAACAATTGCACCTGTCAGTGTGGACCGCGGCAAAATTTATGACCGCAAATGTTATGGTTGTAAACGGCCTCAGAGAGGAATGAAAGGCAAAACACTCCTGAAGAGTCGAGGCTCTCAGAAGTGTAAAACTAAGCGTAGGTGGAAGGCAAGGGAAAAGAATTTCATACTAGGCGACTTCTCTCATGCAGAGGCTCGGTTTATAAATGATGCCTCCATTCTGGCTGAGAGCGAGTCTGCAGCTAAAACGCAGAGGGGAGGACAAAACGGAGCTATTTCGCTGGTTTAAATTGAAGCATTTTTGGCGATGGCGCATCTATAAGTGTGGAAATCGTGGGGTGAAGTGGTGAAATTATTCCAGGTTTTACGTTTTGTAATTTGCATGTTTGTTTGTTTTTTACTAATATATCAGATGTTAAGACTGTAAACATGTATATTACATCATGTTCTGGCATTCATTCATTTGTAAATTCGGGCTATAAACGAAAAATTAGACACGCTGAAATTGGACTCGGGCCTGCGTAAATAATTACAGGCTCAGTTAAGGCCATGCTTCATGTCTGTTTTCGTGATTTAAGCCTCCCGCGAAACACTGTGAGCGTAAATGTGCAGCCTAATAACAAATCACCCTTTCACCTTGTTAGCAGTTGGCTGTGTCGTCCACTCCCTTCATTAAAGAAGTGTTACTCACCGAAATGTGCGCAGATCTGTTCTATGTCCCTCACGCATTCATCGCTGCTTCCATCTCCACCTAGAAGACAAATAAAGTTGAATAAAATGTCCTAAAATGAGAAGATTATATTTTCCTTTTGAAATGCAGGAAAGTGTGGGAATTAAATTCGAAAATAAATATTAACAGGCCCAATCTGTGCCACACCTTTTCAAAAATACTGCACCTATTATTACTTTTAATATTATTCATTTATTATATTTATTTAAATCTTTGTGCACAATGAATTTAAAAGCCTTTTTAAAAATCTAATAAGCTCCACCTATGACAGATTTTTTTTAAGTTGCTGCTACAATGCTTGAGAGTGAAAAGTCCTACATGTGCACTTTTGATACAAAGAGCCAGGCCAAATATCTAGCAGCCATAAGCTTTTTTAGGTGACCTTTGGGTCATTCAGCATTAAGCCAAAGTTTAATGAACAACGAGCAGTTTGGCTTCAAGTGGATCCAAGTCTCAAATAAATTCAAAGCAGCTTTTTGTTCCAGCGGCGACAGAAACAGGACAAGATGCTGCACCGACGGCGAGAAAAGCAGAAATCCAACAGTTTTACTAAATTAGAGTGGAAACAATTTCTTCCTGGCTGCTGGAAATTTGGAGGATAAATGCTTTAAAAAATATGGCGATGGAAATGTGGGATTACTTCATGTGGAATATTTATGAAAGCTGGTTCGATAGTCTGCGCCTCCACAGCTCTTGAGCACACTGAGCTACTAGTCGCAGACATGGTTCCTCTTTTCACACGACTGTGTTTTTCGCCTACGCGCTGTTACGGTAAGTTTGGTTCGCACAAAAGGCTCGGAGTCAATGTGGAGTGTTATTATCCCACTTCTGCTGGTTAGACCCTTCAAACTCTATCGATATTTCAAGTTAAACAGCCTGGAGACGCGTGTTGGAGAAAAAAAAAGGCACATCCAAAAAAAAGGGGGAGTAAAAATAATCACAATGCGCCACTTTAACTCTTTGTTTTTGTGGTAAAATACAAGAAGAAAATCCTGCATAAAATTCAAATTGTTGCTGTGAAATATTTAAAGTCTTTGTTCCCTAACTGAGGAGTAAAGCGCACAATCACTAGCAGGCCTGCAAAGATGTAAAGCATAGAAATTAAACATTAATCCAACAGTTATTTGAGCAAAATGAGAAAAAATCATCTTAAATAAAAGCATTTATTGTCTCTGCTGCTCAGGCCTGATGTTTGTTCCAGTGCAGACAGTCACCAAAGAAAGAGAAAATATAAAAAAAATATTCACATTCACATTAACCAAGAACAAGTTAGTCATAAAGGAATCCAAAGTGAAGTATTTGCCTTTTGTTCTTGCGCACTACTCAGCCCCGGTAATCCTTTAAAAACATCCAATATGAATATAATATAACGTTGCAGGTTAACAAAGCCATATAGTTGAAACCACATAAATCACGGCAAACGCCAGTGTGACGATAAGACAACAAATTAATGTGATTTACGATCCAAGAGTCAAAAAGAAAAAAGTTCCTCTCCTGCTTCCTCCTGCGAGCCGGTTTTCATAAAATCAGCTGAAAAGCGCAGGGCAGCGGCTCAGGCTCAATGTGTCGATAATATTTGAGCGCAGAAAAAAAAAATAAAAATAGGAATCTGCTTTGGAAGATGCAGCTGAGGGCTCCATATCCGCGCAGGCGAGAGCGACATTAACAAGCATCAGCTCCTCGGATGGAATGAATCATATATATTTCCTTGCATTATATTAACCCGTGGTTAAAGGTTGCTTTCTGCCATGCAATTCCTTACCTGTGAATCAATTCATCATAAACCAGCTCCCCTCTCAGTCCTCACTTCCTTTCCACGCAGTCTCTAGAATAAATCCTTCACCCTTTGTCTGTAGACAATGCTGTCCTAAACCTGATCTTGCTGTTTTTCAGACATTTCCATATACCAGTGGAGACAGTATTCCCGAAAGAATGGAAGGACTCGCATTCAACTACCAATAAAAAGCGAACAAGGTATCCTTATTCCAGAAAAAAAATCACTGGCAATCAATCACCCAGTGAAATATACAGGAATTCAGAAACGGACAGGCCTGTGCAGATTTGGAGCTAACATTAGGATTTTTGGGGTGTTTCGGGGGAAGCTTTATGATGACAAATAAAGGCGCTGCCGTTAGATACAAGCATATTTGTTCACGTGATTGTTCTCTTCTTCAAGCAAGCCTTACCTCACCAATCCATTTTGATAAAGGGTGGCGTTTATTTCCTCATCTGAACTGTGTGAATGTGGAAATGTCCCTCTGCCTATTTCTGTTTTATCTCCTCGAGTATTGCAGCTCGCCTCCACTTCAGTATTTAAACACCAAGCAGATATGCTGTTCTATTTTTTTCTTCTTCTTTGAGGGCACTAATAATAATACAGATTTACACATCCCCAGCCTCCAGCAGTGCACTGCAGCTGCAGCATCTATGTGCGTAAAATGATTTGTGCATTTTACGCACAGATTTCCAACAGTTTATCCAGAGATTTTCACCTCACTTATACTAGAAATGTGACTGATTTATAGAAACTAGCAGGGATTTTGTGCAATAAAGCAAGCAATAAAACGAGCATCACACATCCATGCAAGTATTTTTGTATATTATTGTAAACTACTACTTCTGACTCTCCTAAATGACTAATGATTGCAACGAGGTGGCTTTTCCTTCTTCTTTTTTTTTCTTTAAAGAAAAATGATTAATGAAATACATGACATGTGGGTTTTTTTTCCTTGCAACTGGGAATGGATTGTATTCAAATAAACCACATTATCATCTCGTGTTGGTTGTGTCTGTCCTCACACACAGCTGAAACACAAAGAGCCACAATGCCATGTCTACTGCTGCACTGTTTTTCAGCATTTAAATCACAGATCCTCATTAAATAATAGTTTGGTTTAATCACCAGTAAATAAATAAATTCACTAAAAAAAAAGAAGGCAAGAATGGATTTAAAGGAGGAGGATTTGGAGCCGCAGAGACCGTCGGCTGGTTCAGTGGTGGCTTATCTTTGCTGGGAAGAAGAAGAAGATGAAGAAGAAGCAGGAGAAGGGATGCAGTACTGGTAGCGTCGCAGCATATGTTCGGAGGGTAATAAAAGTGAAAGATTTACAGTTTTCGCCCGGCCCCCCAACAGCCTCGCAACCCTTTCAGGAATTACTGAGAATGATTTACAAGGAGGCAGAACTGTCAGGCTGCCCCCTAAACTTCCACGACTTCTGAGAAATCAGAATCAAATCATGCACCCACGAACAATAAAAAAAACAACAACAGAAATCCACTTTGCTCTCACGCGTAAAGGAAACATAAATAAGCAGTTATTTAAGTTATGTTGACAACTTCAACTATAAATCAAAATAGGTTCATTTTTACTCAGCAAACCAGACGCCTTAATTCGTTATTTTAAAGCTATGTCTTTAAAAAAAAAAAATACTTCCTATGTTTTTAACATTTTAGAGCCATATTGGCAAAAAATCCGCCGGTGAATAAGGAATGAATGGGCCCAGTGGAGGAGCCAAACTGAGCTGCATGTGTCCGAAAGAGCAGTTATTCAGAGCGAGCATCCATAAATACATGTCAGTGCCATTTAGTTTTTACCATTAGTCCTATCAATCCCTCTCAAGATGCATGCGTAAAAGGCAAACAGTAAAAATTTCTGCGGCTGTTGCTGCTGATATATTAAATAAAAAAGAAGACATGCGTACAGCGACCAGCCACAGCCTACAACAGCGCTCAGAGCGCACACATCAAAGGGAGCAATTTATCAAATATCACGACATTTGATATCGTCATTTACCAGCTCGGGCAACATGAAAAATGCTGAAATATTTACCTACCCAAGCATCCATCGGTTCAGATGTGTCGCTAAAGTGCGGGACTACAGTTGCGCCGCGTATCGGATATTATTTTCTTGGGGGATCTCTTCAGTTTTCAAGTCTGATAGAGTCCTTGCGATTAATGACGACGCCGTGTTTCTAGGGGGACGTGCTGCATTAATTATTTAGACAATCACGTGGTCGAGAATGGAGAGCGGAGTGGTATAGTCTCTGGATTATATCTCTGAATGCAGACAGCGCACTTTAATATATCTTAGGGGGGTTGTCTGGCTCGGAGAGGCTTCTGCGAAAACAGCTGGAAATCAAATATGGCCGGATGGAGAGCAACGACGTTGTATTCCTGCACTGGGTGCAGTGTCATTGAAAATGGCACTGCCTTTGGCTTCCCATTTATTGCTGTTCAGACATGTAGGTCAGTGTGGCTACACGCTGCACGTTGTAGTAGGGCTGCTGTGACCTGATAATGGCTCAGGAAGCTGTTTTGATTTGATTTCAATTCGTGTTTGAAGAACAAGAGCACAGAAAGCACTGGTTTTATGGTTTTATAATAAATGGCTTCAATATAATAACCAGCATCTAGCAGTTAACTTAAAGCACCAGTGATGTATAGTAGGTAGGTTAGTTG
>OMNN01103464.1:35175-75131 GCA_900302755.1 Chromis chromis
CATGTTCTTCAACACCGCAGGAAGAGTGACAATTGGAGGGTGTATCAGGTTCGCAAACACTCGCCGTCCTTCCTTGCACCTCATTCATCATTCTTGATTGGAGGGAGAGAGCATGACAGGGAAAGAGGGATAAAGTGACCCAGACTGGGGGAGAAAGAGGGAGAGAGAGGGGTTAGTTAATAAGGCAGAGGAGAGGGAAGAGAGAGCAGAGGGGACAGAGTTGTGTCAAGTAAACTAATGGAGACAAGGCCCGGATCCTGACCTGTGGGGCTGCTGCTAACCCGAACCCACCGCCGACCGTCTGCTCCCATCTCTGCTCAGCCTGGGCCACACATACAAGCAGGCAGCAACACACACACACACAGAGGCAGGAGGATCTGAGTTTGGCCTGCCTGATCCGTAGTGGACAAGGAACATTAGCAACAGCCTGCACGTTTTCAGGGCTGCTATGAGCTACCGCATTTCAGTCTGGTGTTCCAAGTGAGGCAAGTGAAGAATTGATTTGTTTGGAGTGTGAAGGCAGCGTGTCAGTTTGGGGAAATGTGTGAATGTGAGTACGTCTGCGAGGAGAGGAGGGGGTGCGCACGGTGAAACAACAGCGAAATTGGACTCTGAAACGAGCCAAATCGCTTGCGAGATGAAACAGACTACACCAGGAAAAAAAAGAAAAAGAAAAGAAACAAAAAACAAAACAACACAAGGCCCCGGAAAAGTGTTGAGCAAAGCTGGCTGGCACAAAAGCAAAAAAAAAACACAGAAACAAAACAAAACTAACACACTTTCTTTTCTGCTCGACATATTTCAGACTGCATATGACAAAAACAACACTGAAGGAGTTAGAGGAATCAAAATCAAACCGCCAAGTGTGTCTGACTGTTTCATGAAACCATGTCGAAACAGAGACTCCACACCACATCAAACCCTGTAAATTCTCCTGAAAGCCTCCTCTCTCTCCCTTTAGCAGCCAGCGCTTTGATTATTGTGCGCAGCTAAAAGGTAAGTGCTGGGAGTGTCACACTTGAGAGTGTGTTTTAAGCACCATAAAGTATCAAGACCCAGATGGCTCATCCTCCCTGAAAAACATGTCCACTCTACCTCGGCTCCGGTGGCACCTGCTACCAGGATTAGGTCAGTATACGCCGACGCGGCACACTAATACAGTGTGCCACGGCTGATAAGGAGCCCCAGGCACTTCAGCACTTACCCTGCATGCAACAGTTGATGAGTCGATACCTGTATCATTAGCGATAGTGATAGCTATATATTGATCTTTTCCTAAAAACACAGGCAGCAGGCATGATTTTGATGCAATTTGTCACGGTTAGACTCTAACAGATGTGGCCTTTCGAATGTGAATATCAGTGCTCATAATGTTGGGCTGAGCTTCAAGATAAATGGTATTTGGCGATGCTACAAATTTATTTAAATATTAAATTTCTGTACCAATATTGTCTGAGTATTTAAAGATTTTACAGATGAAATTTTAGACTAAAGTGCTAATGATAATATAAACTGTTAAAATAATATTGTTTTGAATACTGAAGTGCATTGCATGCATGTTATTAACGCAATACTACAACATATATGAAAACAGCTTTATACAGAAGTGAAAAAACGTACGAGTATTTCTTAAATATAATTTTCCATAGTATTTTACTCCAAATGCAAATATCAGGAGTGCCATGTGTCAGTCTAACCCTGGTCAGTGCTGCTGTTAGTACTCTGTACACATCTCTCCATGGCTCGTGTGACATTGGAACAATCCCTCTTACTCCTTCCCAAAACAAACAGCAGTGAAATCCCAGCCCTGCTGCTCACCCCCTCAACACAGCAGCACTAACCCAACAGCCAGGGAGGTTGGAGCCCATGCTCTGCTGAATGGAGTATTACAGTCAGTCAGAGGCCATTAGGGGCCCCACCAATAGGGCCCAGTGCAGGGAATTCACCAGTAGCCAAAAACAACAGCCAAACAGATGACCGCTTGAATATTGGAAGAGACCACACTGTGCATGTTCCTCTTTCCCCCCCCCCCCAAACCATCCCTAAAAATGCAGGCCCCTCTGCCTGAGTGAATTACTGCGTGTCTGTTAACAAACTTTGATGGCTCTCACGTCCGGTGAAATACACGAACGAACACAAGCCCTTTCTCAGCAGTCCGTGTCAAGTTACATCTTTCACCGTGTGCTGGGGTCAAGGCTAATAGCCAGACTGTATCTCCAAACTCAGCCCTCTGTCAAACCTACTGTACTAGTCCAAGCCTGCGGTATTGCTCGTAGACAGAGCGGCTCTGATAAGCCACTGACAGAAACATGGTTACTAATATGAGACCACTGGAAAGGTAAGAGGCTCAGAAATACTGAACAAACACTAGGGGAGGACCACCCATCTGGAACTACTTGGAAAATACTTTATACGGCTTGCTAATACTTCTGTTTGATTTGGGATCTTGTTTCCTGGGTTCATCTCCTTTCTCCCCTCAATACTCTGGCACATTCTTCTGATACTTGGATGTCCTTGTCTGTCATGGAATCTGAAGCATTTTACATCCGTTCTGTTCCTGGCGATGGTTTTTCCATCTTTATAAGCCCGTGTGAACTGCTTCCCAAAATGTCCAATCCATTACAAGCATGTTTGTAATATCCATCTAGGCTGACGACTGTCCCCTTGCCAGCGATTGTACATTATCCAAGCGTCGTGTTTGGCCACAATCGCCTACCATCTGGCTTTGTCAATGAGCGTTACAGCCTCATCTGCAAACAACATTGGCTCGGAACCTCTCAACACAGATGAGCTTAAAACGCACATAGTGAGGAACTGGGATCTTCAAACAAATGCAGGGTGGGGGGAAAAACCCACTCTCTCTGGCAGAGTGACTGGAGCTGGGAATAAAGGATTAAAAGCAAGAAAACCTGCAAGTGATCAGAGCCGACACGCTTTACATTTCAGGCTTGACAGTACTGACAAGACGCTGGTCATGTATTCTCATAAGTAAACAATGAAAAGGCTTTCCACAATGCAGTTGGCTGTGTTTTCTTTGGAGGAGGAGGAGGATTAAGATTAGACAGAAGATGTGATGAGAGCTGCTGCTCTCTAGAGTTATCCTTTCTAAATTCTTCCCTTCCCCTGAAAAAAACAACCTCAACAAAAAAACCCAAAAAAATCAAGTAGCCTACATTTATTTTATCCAATGCTGCTACTGTGTCGAGATGACAGTCAACTGGTGTTTCACAAGTTGGTCAGCTACAGGAGCTGCAGCTTATCTCACAAGAGGCCTCAACTCCATGTACATGCTAAGACCTTGGTTCATAGTGAAGCTAAACCACAGTAGGAAACGGCAACATGTTTGGTTCAGCATGTCAGTTTTCTGCTTTAATAGTCATTTATTGAAATATCTCTTCTCTGTAATGTTTTGGCACCTGAGCTTGACCAAAAAAAAAAATCACCATATCAAATAATATCTAAACCTTTTTTCGTGACGACAGTAGTCCTGTTCCAGGTTTCAGCGCTGTGAATGCCCTCTTCCTGCTGTGTGCTCGCTATTGAAGGCTGCACACAAAATGTTGCCTGAGGTGTCACCTCCGGGTCGCAGCCACAACAAAAATTCATGCGCTTTTTTTTTCTGAGCATGGTGTGCACAACGCTGATGGCGGGGTAGCTGAGGTGTAACAGGTGAGAGGAATCCTGCGCATGAAAGACCAGAATAAACTGGCAATATTAACATTTAACCTGAGCTGAACAACTCTGTAAAGTGAGAGGAGGTAGTTTTGAGGCTGCACAGTATTGAAGTGATTCACTACATTCACTCTGACTTTATCTGAGGCAGTGTGAACAGCAAAATAGAGATGGCACACCCAAGTGTGCCAGACAAAATGCTGGTCATGTTCCTGACAACTTATCCTAAATGTCCCTCATGGCCTTTAGTGATTTTGTAGTTGCTGCCCTTCCACAGCTAAAGTGAAATCCATATTCAGTCGATGAACACAAAGCCACACATACTGCCTTCAGTGTGACTCCAATTTTCTGTCACAATAGCTGATCACCACCCATGGGCTCGCTGACACAGATGACAGGGACTGATAAGACTGACTGACAGGTGTCAAGCGTCCTCACGTATCACAGCTAACGCAGACAAGAGAGGGAAATACACGGAGTGTCTAACAGAGTCTCTGTTTCACGAATGAAACTCAACCAGCAGTGACCAAAGGCTCTGAAGGGGGACTGAGTTAATATTTCATGCACACCAGGCTCTTTGCACAGAGAAGACACTTTTCTAATGGACGCAATAGTGCTCTAAAGGGGCTACAGAGTGCACAGGGAGTTAGCATGACATATCAGCAATGACTTTACAAGCCAGCTAATTGCCATGCATAGAAAATCAGGACTGCCTTTGAAAACAGGCAGCTTGTAAAAGCCGGTGCATTTTGACATCACTTCTTGCATCACAGAAACTCCAACAATCCCTTCCAGTCAGTTTTTCAAGGTGCCAGACCACAGAGGGGTTGCGGGTAATGTGGTTTGGTCCCTTTGACTGCCTGCCACTCTACATAAATACTACATGACGATGTAATCGTAATTTAAAAAGCTATAAATATTGAAGAAGAATTAAAATAATTTATGGAACACCGCAGTGTGACAGGATGTGTGTGTGAGCGTATGTGTGTGTGTGTGTGTGTGTGTGTGAGCGTTTTGTCTCCTTTCACTCCTCTCTTGCAGCGTATGTTGAACGATGGGCAGCGGCGGTGCAAGCTGGGAATTCTGTAATTGCTTTTTCTGTCCCTGAAGCAGGCCTTCCTGCTTTAAATCAAAAAAGGCAATCTCTGTCAGTAATGGCTCAATTAATAATTAAACACGTGTCTTATCTCCGCTGAGCTCCCCCTATTTATTTTCATCTTTCCGACAAGGATGGCTGCACAAACAGCATTAGCACTATCAATAAAGGGAGCATTAATATCAGCCTTTTTCTCCAAAAACAAATCACTCAGCTCATAAGCTGTCCTGTGGCTGTGAACAGTAATAACCCAAAGATTAATAAAGAAACAAGTCATGTTTTGGTTTTCTCAATTCCTCCTAAGTATTTTGTCTCCCTGAACTCAGGGTGTTAGCTAACCCATCTGCCTTCTGTATTCTGCGAGGAGTTTGTACCTTTTTAATATTTAAAACAAATGAGGGAACACATGAGCTGCTGTTCAAGCTCATTAATAAGTGGGATGGTGTTAGAAGCAAAGAGAGGTGTTTCTTTTCTGCAACCCAAACAACCAAGTCTCAACTCCCTTTCTGCACATGTGCCTGTCACATATGAACCCTCAAAACACCAGAGCTTCAAAATAAGTGCTATGTCAATACAGGAACATTGGTCTTTCTGATAACAAAAGTATTTCCTGCAAGCTGTCTGGAATTTGTCAAACAAATCACAGCAGGTACTCGAGGTGAGCTTAACCAGGCTTAGATTCCACAGCGGTGATGGCTGCTTTCAATTCGTAGCCTTCGCTAATCTGGCTCTGTGAAGCTTTTTGCATCCCTTATGTTTTTCCAATGTCATGTCTGCCCTGCAGTCATCTAGCCTGCCTGCTAGAAAGCCAGCCAGCCACACTCTCCGTCTACCTCCACTCTATCCTGATTCAACGGCGGCGAAAAGCTGATTAGTTGGTCAGAGGGTCAACCTCCATTCATTATTTAATGGGTGAGAGGCTGCAAACAGTCAGGCTGGCCACCGAGGTTAGTGATACATTACACTGACCTGGCCAGAGGAGAGCTGCTCGGCCGAATACAAACATGCTCTCTCATCTACTTCACTATGCCTGAGCTGCCCTCAATCCCTCTGCCCCTGACCTTGCTGCCCCCGCTCCAATCACCATCCTTCCTCCCCTTCTCCGGCATTCACAATCCAGCAGGTGAGACGTGTTTCATTTTTATGTAAGCTTCCACTGCAGGCCTGTAGCTCCTGCTGGCCCAGGTAACGGAAGGCGAGGCGGAGGAGGGAGGTGGAGGAGACCGTAGCTCTTTTATTGACATGCAGCAAACAGCAGCGGTGGAACAAAGGCCACTCAGCACCTATTGAGAGAGCAGGCCTGCAGACAGGGTGGTTGATTAGCGATTCGACACAGGGACCCTGGACTGTGTAGCACATAATGAGAGCTTAGGGAGCAAGCCATGAGCCGATGGGGGAAGGAGGTATGGCGGAGACGGGCTGAGGATAGAAAAGGCGAGAGGCGGGGTTCTACCATAAGGAATTGATTTCCCACAATAGCAGATGGATATATGAGTAAAAAGCTTCCATAGAAAAAAAAAAGCAAGGGTATGGGCAGATCCTAAATCCTTAAGCTACAGCACTGTTAATGTGTTTATATATAAACAGTCAGAGGATAAGCCCTAAATCCACTGCCAAGCTAAATGGTTTATGCATCTTTTTTGTTTGTTTACTTCTATGTCATTTAAGCAAATTGGTCCGACATCCCTGACGAGCACGAGATCTAAAGTGAGTGTATTTTGCATTCATGTCCAAAAGCTTCTCTCTCCCTTAGCACTACAGTAACCTCATCTTCACCTTTCATTTGGCCTCAGAGAGATGTTAACAGACTCAGATGTGCATGATGGCAGTTCGGTGTGCTTTTTTCTCCCCCTTCTTCGTCTGCACGCTCTCCTCTTCCTTTGTTCCACTGGTCTAATCCAGTATGTGTGGGCCGGTAAGTTTAATGGAAACAATTTATTAAGTCCGGCTTAAAATGCCATCTGCAGCTAAGCCTCCCAAAGCCGCTAAGCTCCTGGTTTCGCCCCGGAGCTTGCTGTGTTCACGCTTACTGTAATGCTCTGTTTAAAATGAGCACAACGGGTCAAAATTAATCAGGATTACAAGGGCACAAATCCACTTCAGAAATGGGTTTTCTACCAATCTTTCTCCTGCTATCCCAAGATGCCCCAGGTTTCTCTGGTGGACAGCACACCACATGGGTTTACCATCACACCATGGCAGGTTGCATTTAGCTGAGACAACAGGACCTCAGAGAGGAGAAGGGGCAGTAAAGGACGGTGCCTCGACTATACTTATTGCTCTAAAACCCACAGATGCAACATTCAACACAGCCTGTGCAGATTCCTAAGTGTTCTTCTCAGATATTTCTAGCTGCTGACAGCTAGGTGATAACTCCCCACCACATCCATAGGCCCAGCTTTGTGAAATGTCATAAGAAGGCCTACCAGCGAAGTGTTTATCTGTGCTCTGTGGAGGTGCCCTGTACATGCTCGGCAGCTACATTTAGCTTCTCATTCGCCTTCTAGCAAGTGACAACAGTAAACTCTGACCTGCGATTCAATAAGAGTAGCCCTGAGTGGAGCACAAGGCTTCACAGCGCTTTTACTTAAACATGCCATCCTCCAGGAAATCAATAATTTGCAGGAGGTTTAAGACAGGAAATAAACAAAAACCAATAACTGTTAGATAATGCTTGCCCTCTGCTGCACCTTCCTACATTATAACCACCAACACAGACAGACATTCAGCAGAACTTGTGGTAGCTCTTGGGTAACAACAGCCAAAGAGAATTGCACAGTGTGTGCTGTGCTATTACAGATACTATTAGTTTGTGCTATTATCAGTACCGTCGGCTTGCATCTATAACAGGTTGTCAACAGGTGAGCCATGTAGAGATGATGAAAAGTAAATATGAGAGAAAGAAGGCAAGGGTGTCTGGGTTTTGCCCAAAACCCTGTTCTGTGTGCATAATTACAGTGCTCTGCCGTCACTGATTACAATGTTGGTCTTTCCTCTCCTCTATTAACCCTGAACCGTTTCATTAACATGACAGACTGTGGGCCTGTGTACAATTTGGACTTAACCTCAACTGTTTGTACTCGTAACTGCTCACCAAAATAAAGTTCAGAAAGAAGCACAACGTTGAAAAGCAGGGAAGAGGGAAAAGTAAAAGAAACACTCATTATCTGGCGAATTGTACAAGCCAAACATGGTCACGGCATTATATATTTATGTCTGCCATAATGTTTATGTGTGTGTGTGTGTGTGTGGTTGTGTGGGTGTGCATGCATCTGTCTGAGACTCTCCCAGCCAACAGCTCGACAGGCCTGGTGATCAGAGGAACGCAGGCTTTTCATCAGTCCCACAGGACCGTGAGCGAGACCGGTAATGGGACACATACGCTGCATTCTAAACCAGAGGAAAACAGCCTGTGGGCTGCTCTGTATTGCACACACATTATACACACACACAGAAAAACCAGTCTAGGCCAAAAACAAACACTGTCCTAGAATCCATTACAGCTCCAAACAACAACATTGGAATGGGAGATGAGAGCTGGCTGGCAGCTCTGCCCTTCTAGCGTGGCAACTTCTTCCTCATCGTCACCAAATCACCTCATCAAACTGCTGATTTCTTTTCTGCCTCACCCTTTCTAACCCCCAGCTCTAATCTGGTGCCCTTCTTGTACATCAACCAAACAGGATCTGGTTGATCTGTGTGATAATCAGGAGAGACTCTGATTGGATTGTCGGGATGTAATTCCAGGGATCTAATCCTCAGCCCTGCGTGCACGTTAGCAAGATCCACAGAGGCCTTCCTTCACCCGCTGAAATAGAAAGGGGTGTTTGACAGTGGCTGTGAATGTGCCTGCACTGTTCTCCATGGCAGGGTCTGCTTATATGCAGCCATGTTCTGAACAAGCATGCAAGGAAAATAAGTCAACACCCTGACAGCTGACAACAGCAGCAGTTCAGCAGCCCGGTGGAGAATAGATGGAGTCGGACGCGGTCTAGTTGTTTTCTAAACCATGCAAGTCTGGAAGTCATTGTCATTGTGAATGCAGGTTTCATGAGGCCGACGCTGGTCACAGGTCATCTACATCATACAGCCAGCAGGCCTGGTTTCTCTCCTGCTTGTCAGCCATGCTTTTCCACTCAGCAGTCAAAGCTACTGTGCTAAACCAAGCAACACCTTTATGTGCTGTTGAGAGGGAATACACGTAGCTTTCAGAGTGGATGCTCTGATGTGGAGGTGAATAAAATGGAGACACACAAAAAAACTCTAATTTGTGAATATCAGAGCTGTGGTGCAATGTTACAACCAAGATGGAATACTAAACTGGCTGCACTGATTTCTACAATTTCTACAAAAAATAGTTTACCTCAACATTTTCAAGAAATATCTATGTGACATTATGACTAAATTTTTTAACAATACAAGTGATCACGCTGATGTGTCTGTTGAGTCTTGCAAACATGCCCCCCCTCCAAAACTCTCCTCATATGGCCATAGTTTACTCTATCCTTCACTTCCTTCTCCCTCAGCTTGTGTTAATGGGCCTCCTTCCTGGGTCCTGCCCTGGGGGGACGTGGTCTCCATGCTGCTATCTGTCACTACTAGGCTGATCGAGCCTCTCCTCTCTTCTCCGCCTCCCTGCATCCACAGCTTGACACCTTTCTGCCTGCTCTGACCTGCCAAGCATCATTGCATGGAGCAAATACACAGGTGCAGCCAACAGTCTATGCCCACATGGTGTCAGTGTCATGCCAAATATATACCCACACATTTATGTCACTGGGTGCACACGAAAAAAGAAAAATGCACATAATCATGTGAACTCGTGCATGATCATACCGCACAAAAAGAAAAGGCCTTATAATCCACAAATGTGCGTATGTGAATGCACACACACAGAGTTTGTGTTGTCTGGGGGGCTGACAAAGCTCTTTCTCTCGCTTTCCTTTGGCATCCATTATGGTCCAGGCCTGCTGTCAGAGAGCTTGTATTGCCTGAGGGGAAGTTCCCATTTGTGGGAGCATGTGGCAGGGAGGCTCTAAATCCCCTCTAATGAACCAATATGTAGGAGGGCTAAGCCTTTGGCGGGGTCGTCCAAGAAACGCCACTCTGCACCCAGGCAAAAATGTATGCATATGTAGTCACCAGACCTTGTTTATGTCTGCTGACATTTAAATCTGAATGGGAGCTGCAGGATTAGAGCGAGGGAAAATTGGACTCATTTGCAAAGCCCAGTTGTTGTTATGTGTATGAATGAGGCAGAAGAGGATAGACTGGAAGGGTGCAGCAGAAAACAGATCGGACTCTTACCTTTGGGTGTGGTAGGGGAAAAGAGCTTCTCCGATCCTACATCAGACACCTGGAAAAACAAAAAGGCAGACCTTTAGTGGATTTGTTTGATGAGCAGAGTCAGTGACAAACTACCATCACTCCTATTAGGAAAACTGACTCATATAATTTAAGGTAATTCATCAAAACTAATGCAGGCACAGGCACATACTTTGCCTGCTCGGTAAAAGGCTTATTCAGCCACAAATGTGGTTACAAGTGCTTGGAGGTAAAGTTCAGCTCCCACACACAGCATTATACAGTCAATCAACAGTCTCAAATCAGCCAACAAGAAGAGCTCCCTCTGTACCAGATGGTCCCTGTCTGGCTCTTTCCTGATGAGGTAACATTAGGTGGCACTGTTGTGCCACCTGAAAACCCTTAAAAGACATGCTGTCAAAGACAAGGAAGTCAGTAAGATGGCTATACAGCATTAGAGCACAAAGGCTCCTGCATACACGCTGCCGCTCAGAAATCGCATTTTGTTCTGCATTATCTTTTAAAGGAATTGCATATCTCATGAACAGAATACAATTCTACCCTAAAAACGGTATATTTCTTTCACTAATTCAATTGCAAAGACAATATAAGCCCATATGGGAAGTAAACCGATGATCTGACACATAGAGGTGGCTGATGTGACTGACAGCCGGCAGTGGAAACCAAATGGTGGTTGCATGCAGGAGAAAGGCATCTGACTATGAAGTGATAGTGGAGACTTGTAGACTAAACACTGCAAGGTATGTTCCTCTCTACGTTAGATGGATATGTAGATTCTGGCAAGCACCACCAAAATCAAAACACACCATACATTTTTGCAAAAAGCCATGCTCACTGACCAGACAGGAAATTTTTAAACACTATGACTGAAAAGCAGTAAATCCACACAGAGCCTGTCATTGTTCAAAAATACTGCAGCAAAAAAAAGTCTGTATGCTCGGCAGATAATATTAACAATGAAAATCCTCCATGGCCTGTAATATCAGCCCATATAGGGGCTTTGTTTAAAGCCACGATTTCCCTTTGCTCCAGCTCCTCTCATCTGAGATCTGCAGACTTGTAAAAAGCTGCAAGAGCTGAACATATGTTCCACCCAAAGGGCCCGAGTGTCCTTAACTGGCATGCTTGTATTTTATGCGGCACAAAGGGAGCATATGTAAAGAATGAACAGTGAATCAGAGTGAGCACAAGAGAGACAGAGACAGAAAGAGAAAGCAAATGATTTTGTAAACACAGATGGCTGTCCTTGGCATCCCTGTTAGTTCTTCCAAAGTGTTTTGAGGACGTCCTCTTCTTTCCAAGACCTCCCAATTTCTCCTTCACTGCCACTGTGTTACTGTTCTGAACAATGTTTGATGTCTAGTCTCAGCATTAACCACAACAGTGCCCAAGGAGAGCGCAGATTCTTTCACCAATTTGCTTTATTGGCACAGAAGGCACATAAAATGTAGGTATGAAAACTTAAGGGAAGACCTGAAAGTCAATGTAAACAGTTGCACCTACTAAAAACATGTTAAAAATGGAGAAATATTGGCTTCAGTCAAGGGAAGTCAGTGATAGTGATACAACAATAATGAGTCAATTGCTTTAAGCTTCTGTTGTCAGACTGAAATTCTGTATTTGAATCATGAACACATGACATTATTAGATTCTTCAAGACAGTATTTTTATTTTTTTTTACCAGATTAATAAATTACACTATTCTTGGAAAAACTGGTCAACTAGATTGCGTAAGATACATCACTAATCTAGTGCAAATATAGTAGCCTCTTTAGTTGAGTCTCGATAAGCGGAACATCCAAAAGAGGGCAAACACTCAGCTGAACTGAAATATTTCCTGTTTCCTCTTACAGTAGACAAAGTGAAAGACTAAAGAGGAAAGACAGAGTGTTGTGCATTGCCCTCTTTCAGTCTCCCATAACCGGGGCGCCAGGCTACAACACAGGCTCTTTGTTAGCTTTGGACGATATTAAACGCTCCAGTACCAAGCCTCAGCACTGCAACAGCACAACCTCAGCCTTGAATCATGGCCCCGGAGGCCCTGGAAGAAAAATATGGGCTCAGAATGAAATGAAGCTTGTCAAATGGACACGGGAGCTGGCTCAGGGACTTGCTTAGTGTGGCACAGGGTCACAAACCCAAAAAAGACAGGGTAGGTAATGCCATAACTCACTGTAACAGTTAAAACAATTGTTATGACCCCAGTGGTTATCCAGAGAGCTTGACAGACATAACATGTTCCTGAGAAAGAGAACAGAAAACGCTGTGTTTACCATGTGCCAAGATGACCTAGATCTCCTTATTCCTATTCTAGCCATTTTCAGTGTGCAGCGAGCTGTTTTATATTCCAAATGTATTCCAAGTAACATCAACAACCAATATTTAGGTTTTAATGCTGTGTTTTGCACCTGCCAAGTCTGCATGAGTCAGTCGTATAATCCACAATTACAAGGCCGGCTTGCAAAAGCACTTCTTAAAAAGGCATGTCAAAGCACAGCCCCGATCTGGCTAGCTGTTGTTTTTGTAGAACTTTCTGGGTTTCGCTGGTCAAGTTGACATTTTTTCACGGGGCTGTGCTGCTGGCAGTCTGAGCTGCCTGCGGTTGTGGTGTGCAGAGGTCATGTATAACAAATTCTTCACACTCTCTTTGTTGAGGCAACCCTGGCTGCCATTAAAAACAGACAGGGAAAGATGAGACAGAGGGGAAATATATATATAGAGAAAGAGAAGACAATGAAAAACAAGAGGAGCAAAGGCCAGGTTTTCCAAAGGAAACAGGGAAATTTAACCATTTAAAAAAAATAATGGGGGAAATTCAAGCCACATTGCCTGGGAGCCAAAAGCCCTTGGAGCGGGCCGCAGGAAGCCTGACCTTTGAGGGGGCCGTCTGCTATTTGAGCCTGGGGCTTCAGGGGCCTGGCCTCCTCTCTGGAGGGCCGTCAGCAGGCCTCAGCTTTCCTTCCCTATTCTATTCATTAGCCATGCTTTATGATTCAGCTTCCTCTGAGCCACACAAGAGCTCCCTGAGGAAAGAGACTGCTGGAGAGAGGGAGAAAAAAGGGAGTGAGACTGAGGGAGGGGGAAAAAGCAAGAAGGAGGTCATAGGGCCCAGCCGGGGCCCAGCTCTCAGCAGCTGTGAAATCCTCCTGTTTCCTCGGCAGGCGTAAAAGGAACAAGAGGGAGAAAGAAAGAGAAGGAGTCCAGGGAGGAAGCTGGGCCAGTAAACCCACCATCAGAGTGCGAACTCCCTAAAGAGCCACATGCAGAACCATAATTCCCAGATTTAGGGAATGCCAAATTACAAATTACACCGCTGTTTGTTTTAAAAAGTCCCCAACTTCCCTGAACACCACTGACTTATTGGCTACATAAATCTCCAGATAATAGCAGCAGCCGCGGAGGGAGAGCAGAGAGGCAGAAAACCTTGCGAGCAGTAAGTGAGACATTTATTGCGAGGCGAAACGCATTTGCTTTCACAGCAAGGGTTGAAAAAAAAATCTTTGAAAATTTTCCATGTCCACATTGCTTTTACTTAACAACACAGCGAGCTAATTAATTTAGAAAATCTGAGACAAGCTTAATTGCATTCTTTTAGTGTTAAAATGCTGCCACGCTTAATTTTTGCACAATGGGCCAACCGAGCGAGGCGATGCAGGCAGTAAGGGAGGGCAGTATAATCAACTGAATGACCTTGAGGCATAAATTTATGAAAAGCATTGATCAGTTAAGGCTGTGATTTCACTGAGACAGGAAGGTCAGCAATTACCCAGATTCAATTAACCTCATTTAGTAAAGACTGCTGAGAGACCAGTTTCTCTCCCCACAACTCCCCCTCACCCACCGAACCCCCCCTCCTCTGCTTTATATCAAACCATCCCCAGGTCTTCCATCTACCTTTGATCCGAGAGCTCCTGCTGCACGCTCTGCATTCCTTGGAGCCGAGCAAATGATCTCCAAACAGGAAGAAATCCTGCAGCAAGATTAGGTAAACCTAGACTAAATACAAGCAAATTCCTAATAAAGTCTCCTCCCATGCCTGTAAAGGCGAAACAGCCCTTCCCTTCCTTGGTAGAGATATGATTTTTACACAAGCTGGCAGTGCTATCACAACAGCTGTGGTGTGAAAACAAAGAAACCTGCTAGTAGGCTTTGTTGTGGGCTTATGCCTGTAAAGACTATAATTACAATTTAGTTCTGAGTCATTTGGCACATGCTATGTTCTTGACAGACTGTTGCAGGACAAGTGGTAAGGCGGCTAATCTTAACACGTATATACCACAAACCAAATGCGAACCAACAAGTTCTCAAAATGACAGTTCCTTCCCTTAAAGAAGCAACTGTTGTAAAATGATTGGCAGCTCAATACCAAGACCAATTTAATGGGCAGCACAAAAGATGATCACTTATATAAAACGGTACGTGCACACAAATGAAAATCAACTTAACACCCATCGGTGCAGCCACGGCTAGAAAGAATGTTGTCCCACTGCATAATCATGGGTAATAGAGCAGAAGGAACAAACACAGCACGCTGCTATCCATGCTTCCCTGACAGATGATTGGGTCAAACGTCTTGGAAGGAGGCAACACGGCTACTTTGTGTGTGTGTTGACGTGACATGAAATGGACTTACTGGGTGACATAAAACAGATCATAATAAAACGAGAGAGTGCGAAAAAGAAGAAAAGGAGTGGACAAAAGGGCAGGTATCCTGGCATGGATGATCAGGCTCTCAATTATCCCAGCTGAACCTGCCTGTCTCGGGGTCCACACTCACCATACCTCCCACCTACACTAACACACATACACACACACTGTTAATTTGCTTCCCTGCTTGGTGTTTCATCACTGTCAGCTTCCTCCTTCACTGCCCTCTCTTTCAATTTTCCACTCACTGTCACCTGAAGTCCTGTATTCCATCTCTTTTCAGAGTGATACCCATATATTTTTGGTTTTCAGCGTAAGTTTTTTTTTAAACAGTTCAACCATTGCCACAATAAATTTAAAAAAATGCTTGAGTACGTGTACTGATTTGTTTGTTTTGATTGTTCTGCGCACAAAAGTCACACGATGATCTTGAGCGCTTAAATATAGAAGCGTATCATTGCACATATGGCAAAAACACCCATCAGTCAAACAGCAGCAGGGGTGTGATTTTTCCTCCTCATATGGGAGCAGCATCAACAAAGACTTCTATCAGCCCCCACCAAGAGTCCTTAAACTACTATAACCTTTTCACCCCAGATGTCCGCTAAAGCTCCTTTTGCAATAAATGCTGCATTAGACATGCACAGTGGGCCTACAGCTCCCAGGCTGCAAAGGGAGACACCAAATTAATTATCTCCCCTGCATTTGTCCTCGTGCCATTCCAGAAACTTAATGACCTCCTGAGCGGTCGTTTATTATAAGTCGCAGCGGTGCTATGCATTCGCAGGGCAGGGAACAGGCACCGTCTACCTTTTTCACTCCGATTCCCACCCACCACCAGCACCGCGGCCCGCCACCGTCTGCTTGTCAGAACAGGTGTGGGCCAGCAAGACGGCAAACCCCCAGCGAGCATGATGGGATGTATGGAGAAGAGAGATGAAACGTCCCACGCAACTGTCAACCAACAGATACTCGCCTCAAGTGCAGCATCATTAAGATGATAATGAATTCCATAGTGACCGCGTGGAATCGAGTGGTCTCCCCCTTGCACGCGCGCAAAACACACACAAACCTTTTCCTACCTAGCCCCCAGTGCCATTTTCATCGTATGTGTGTGTACGACAGAGGGCCAGGCCTGAAAACTCCTGCTCCCTCTCCCCCTAGCAACAGACGCAGGGAAATGAATGCCGAGAGAGGAGCAGGGGGGCTTGAGCTTTGTGTAAAATATTACCCTTCGTCTCGCTTACTGCACCCCGCGCTACCACTCCTCCCTCCCCTCCCCTCCCCTCCCTCGCTGCGCAGCAGTTGCTAGCCCTTATCACGGCTGCCTGTCAGTTTAGTATACAAATTAGCAGTCTATCAGGGGAATGCAGGGGCCTGTTTCATCAGTAGGGAGAAGGGCAGAGGCACGCATTGCATTAAAGCCTCTCGATGCTGCAGACAGAGAGGGTCACAAATCAACGCCGCAGCAGGCCCACAGCCAGCACTAACCAGATAAGGAGAAATGAAGGAAAAAGGACAAGGCATATTTCACCAGAGAGGATCCAGACCTGCTCAAACTCCCCGCAAGGGCCCAGGATGAAGGATGGAGGTGGGCTGCTGGTGGGGGTATGAGGATGGAAGAGGTCACAAATCACAATCTCAAGCCTACAGAGTAACAAAAAGGACATGTAAAACAGGTATGGGATAGAGATTCCATTTATAAAAGTGGCTCCCGTTGATTAACAACTACAAATTGCTGGAAATTAGGGCTAGCACATTCCACTTTCTCCTGTTAAGTGAACCTGTGCATGTTAATACCAGCAGAGACAAAACAGCTGCTAAGGGCTCTCATTAAGTGGCATAATGCAATGAGGCACAGTCTAAATTGCAGCAATAAAAGCCGACAGACAAATCATCTCGACCCTCGCAATCCATTTAACTCAATTAATGCAACACCAGATCTGAGCTCAGTGGTTTAAAAGCATGCGTGGTTCCCCTCATTGGTCAGGCAGTGGGGGGGGGTTGAGTCCTGCTTCACACCACGGACACGGACAGAGAAAGACAGAGAGATAAAGGCAATGGGAGACGGAAAAACAAAAGCAGGAGATAGTGCTAGTTCTGTTCAGTGCAGCACAGCTGACTGTGAAAAGGGCGTGGCCTCTTTTCCTTTTTAATGTCAAAATGTGTGCCAGCAGCGATAAGAACCCCAGGTAATCTCCCAGTGGAATCAGGGGGCTGTTCGTCATTACTCCCTGGCCCTGATATAGATCTGAGCACCGATAGCTTCTCTTGGCTCTCCAGGCTTCGCGGCAGCAGAGATGGCAGATATCCCTTTAAGACACGGCTCACTGCTCCCTGATTGGCTGGTCAACAGCCACGACCAAATCCCGGCTCCCTCTGGGGCCGCTGTGAGAAGGTATGATAGGACAGGACACGGAAACTCACTCTCCCCATATCCACATCATCCTTTTGTTGTAAAGCCTTTACACCATTGTCAGTGTGGGTGGTGGAAAGTAAAAAAGCCTTTCTGGATGTTATTGTCTGAGAGGCAGGATAACAGACAGGCGGATTATTTCAAAAACAGCTTTCTCCAGAGCTCTCACAATGCGGCACCGTTGTTGCTGTGGAGAGGATCCTGGAGGAGATAATAATAATATTCCTAGTCAGAGCCTTTGCTGCAGTAGAGCTGCCTTCTAACAGAGAGATACACATCATTCTGACTGGCCCGCCGTGACATAATCGCCCTGCGGAGAGCTGCAGGCAAGCTTGGTAGGCAAACCACCTCTCACTGCAGCTTGTTAAGAGAAAGGTGGCTTTAAGCACTGCTCAATAGAAACTCCTATTGAACTTGTTTTTCTTTTTTTTCACTCCATCTGAACAATGTCTAGGTGAGTCATAGCCCACCTCGGGCTACACAAGTTACATTCTTCCTTTCTTCCTCTCTCTTAAGATTGCAGTGTGCTTTTGACTTGGATGAATTTGCTAAGAGGGAAAAAAAACAAACTCGGCAGGATCTTAAATAATGCAGCGATAAAAAAGCTGTGACCCTTTCCCTTGCCTCAACCCACACATGGCGAATTTCTTCTGCAGCGAAAGACGGCACACAAAGAGAAGAAAAGGCAGAGCTGGCACTACATGGAAATGTGTGGTAGGCATTGGTTTGCTCCTCTGGGCACGGACACCTTTAATGAGAGGAAAAAATGCGCAGCAAGAGGCAGATCTCGCTCGTACTATGCCAGTGATTTTGAGTAATATGAATCACCTCCCCTCTAACACAAATAAATATTGTTCTAATACCAGTGGGAGTTTAATTCTGACTCTGGGCTAGGAAAACTATGGGGGATCTAGGCTCTACACACCAGCCTCCATACAGCACAATAGTCATTTTGCATCCCACTGCTTACTAATCCCTAAACCGTGTACACACTAGAAGCCCGTGAACTCTGACCTTTCAGCTTGCTATGTGCTGAGCTCACAATTTATCAATGGGTTGGGGTGGGGGGGTGGCAGGCTCAATAACAGCAACTCTCTTAAATTACAAAAACCAAAACAAATGAGGTGAAGACCATTTAGGAATTCATCTTGGTATCCTGCTCATGTCAGCTGCAACCATAAAATCCGACCGGCCTCTAAGATCAATACGGCCACTTGTCCTGCAGAGGAATGAGGGGGGGAGGCTGGGGAGGGCAGGAGGTGGCAAGTGGTGGAGTGGAAAACTGGAAGTGTGGCGGGGAAGATTGGTACCCGTTGCCAAATATCCCTTTGGTCTCACACTACCATCCCACTTTAAGGCACACTATCCACCCTGCTAGCATAAACAAACATGGTATGCACTATATAAAGGAGTCTCCGGACTCTAAAGCCCCCAGGTCGTGTTGGAAAGGGATGTGGCACGTTAAGTGGAATTTACTTTTGATGCAGACATCAGGCCTCAGGTTTCTGGCAGCTGTAACCTAAGCTTCTCCCTGAGGCCTCACTGCAGGGTTAGACAGGACACCCAACGCTCAGGCAGTCACCTTTAGAAATGCCTTCACCGCTCAGCTGCCCTTATAAAGGGAGGAGAATGCCGGTGATGGTTGTTGGGGGTCACTGTGTCCAGTATAAAGCACTTGTGACAATCGACAGGCCTTCATGTCTTTACCAAACACAGAGAGAAGTCGTTATTGGGTGTTTTTCTTTCATTCAGTATCTAGCATATAAGCTGCTTCCGAGATCTGTTCTGTTGGTGGACTGAATGTATTGTGTTCAATATAGAATGCAGACTCCAGCAGCCCACAGTACACCCACTGCTTTGTCACAGCAATGCATCCTTTAGATTTTGATGTTGCCATATCATTGGCGTCTGTATTTCTTAAGTGAAAACAGTGTTTGGCGACAGGCATGCCATGAGTCTTTATTATGGAAAAGTGTGGGCCTAAACTGAGCTATAACTGCTCCACCTCCCCTTACATCCCTTTTATGACACAACATAGCGCCCGAGCTCTTCTGTCACCGACAGTCCAGATGTGTGACTTAATGTGGGGTAGGTGGAAGCGTATAAATAACCATGATGACATATCAGGACATATCAGTGGGACATGCCAGGAGCTTTGCTCTGTACGGGAAGAGATGATGGAGGAGGTGCTGAGCTAACTGTGTACCATTTGGGAATCCAGCACAAGCCAGTTAAACGCCAACGCGACAACTGCAGAGATCTTGTGAGAGAGCTTATGGCTTTAGACTTGACACTTACTGTGTAACATCATTCCAGCACACCACACTGTGACCTGACCTTGACAATGGTCATGTTAGTGGTGGTTTTCAATTCCTATGATCATTGCCTACTGCAACTGTATAGGAAATAGCTATAAATTGCACAGACCTATGGTATCTGTGGATTATAGTGTCATATACAGATTGATGGCAGCCTGTCAATACTGGGCTAGAGGTCAGTTTCATTTAAATTAAGATAAGTTCATTTAATATTGACCACTTCCAGCAACCTACTAATCTAGTAATTGCACAATTATAACATGTTAATGTGTTGTAATTGTCTGTTCTGTGAGCTGTGCTTCTTTTATGAGCCATGGTGAACTCTGTGTAAACCCACCGGTTGTTATCTCTGATAATAACATAGCACCTGTGGAGGAATTTGATCTGGCATCCATCTGAACACAAATCCCTGGACGGAAGAGAAAAGCAGAGTGAGGAGGATATATTTAATGTGTTTGCATTGCCAGCGCAGATTTATGAGCAATCACTGCAGAGATGACTATTAAGCGTTGTTGGCCATGCCAAGTGTATGCAGAGCATCATTTGCTCTGGATTAAAATATAATGAAGCAAGTGAATGCAACTTTGTCTTACATGCAACTGCTTAAATTATTCAAGTGTAAAGAAAAAACAACAGGCAAGGAATGTTCCCTGGAGCACTAATACCCTTTTCTGGGCTTGTTCATGATGGCAACAATGAATATCTTAGCACTTGTTAAAAGCTTTGTTTTTCTTGTGAGTCTCTGTGTATGAGCAGAATAAATGAGCTAAAAGGACGCCAAATCACATGCAAAGGCCAGCCATTTTCACTTCCAGTACACTGGCTCCAGTGACGTTATTGGAGTAACATAATGCACTGAATTGATTTTTGTGTGTGTTGTTTTTGCAGTGTATGGGAAGAGGTGAGGTTTAACAGCTCATTACCGCAATGCCAGATTGCCTTAACAAACTAGTTTCTTGTCAATAAAACACACCTGACAATTACACCTCCTAAATGTCAAGTTGTCTGCATTTTTAAACGGAAACCTGCTTTAGCTACTGACTGTCTAAAGCCACGCTGATGACTGGTTTAATTAGGCGAGTCATACAAAAACATGTGCTTGTTTTCTGCAGTAATTCCATGGCAACCACTATTTCCTTAAACTTTATTTCAACATCTGCAGGTCCAGAAGCACTCAGTCTGGCTCAGGTGGCTCCTGCCTGTATTTGAATAAGAGATATGCAAACAGATGAAGTCAAGGCAGCAGCTTGTGTGCTCAAGCAGCCTTTTCTCACATTTGAGAGAATCCTTGGATTAGATGGTCCGGGGCTCCAGGGCCTTTATACTGCATGCTATTCATTCAGCAGAGAAGGACAAAAGTGTGTTTGCATTACATGTCTGTCAGTGGTAAAGATGCAGGTAGCTGAACTGCAGAAGCCAATGTAAACAGAGTCGCAAGTGAAATAGGTGAACAATATAGCCAGTAGAGCCTGGATGATCCACCATGCAGGATCCACAGGAAAAACCCCTCAGAGCATCTTCCCCTGACACTATTCCTGTCAGTACAATTAAGGATTTAGTTGAGAGAAGAGGCTTTAATCAAGTGTTAAAAGCTGTGAGGCTGGGCACAGTAGGATGGTGATGGGTGTGGGGTGTTATCTCCAGTCATGCCCTACTCACGGCGTTCTTGTTATTCCCCAGTCAGTGAAGGATTCAGTCAGTACTAGAGAAACATGGCTGTTTCGGGCCTAGTGTAGTGCTGTTTACCAGCCACATTTACCGTTTCTGCTGTTAATGTTTTTAAACATGCTCAGGTGCATTGCAGCAGGGGCTCCCAGCTGGCCTCACTGACATCGCATCCCACCCAATGCCACCCATCACGTAATTGGAAACCTAGTACGCTTTGCTGCACCCCTGTAACGGCTCCCTGAATACTGAGATCTTTGCCCAGGCCGTCACCCACATCCATGGCTGACAGGACCCTGGCGGGATGCCAGCTTGGGGAGGCAAGATCTCTTGGTACACTGACCTTGCACCCACCACAGATCAATACCTCGATACACAGAGGCTCTGAAACAGATGCGCTCACAGGGTTCAGTGCTCTACCTACACTATCAACCGCTGTGACACGGCTTGCTTCAAAGAAACACATATACACACACACAGATGCCTGTAAGCTCAGAAAAAAACACAGGCGGCCTGGGAACCCAGTTCTCTCAGCGAATATCCAGTGCTAGCATAGCAAGGCTTCCAGAGTAATGGGTCACAGTGGGAGAATACATGTGGCATGTGTGGGCCTATGTGGTGATGATGGGTCACTGGAAACTGTCCTCCTGTCTGCCTCTCCCTCCTGCTGGGACAGACTTTAACCTGCCTCTCTGACAGTTACACTTGTTCTATCAGCTCAACCCTCACCCTGTCACTAACAGGTGGCCTGTCCCTCACAGCAAAGTCATTTGCCTTGCACAGCAGTAGTCACGGGTAGCCTCAGCCAAGCTGCATTCAGGTTTCCAGTATTACAGTTCAGGCCAAAGCGGGAGGCAGTGGCAGAATGCAGGAAAGGGTTGGGGGAAGGGAAGGAAGGGAAAAAAAACTCCTCCGATCAAATAAATGCCACTGTAAGCACAAGTGACAAGTCTTGTTTGGGGTCGTCCCTGCTCAGGGCCTGAAAGGCCAGCACTGCCTCATCTCCTCAGCTATGTCTGCAAGCAAGGTGGGTGGGAGGGTGAGAGAGGGAGTGAGGAACGTCTGATTGGTGCCATAGCCAAGAGTGAGAGCAGCCCAATTATATTTCCTATCCCTCAAGAGCAGGCCAGCCCCCTCTGGTAGAGCGAAGCCTCTGCCATCTCTCCTCTCCTCACCTCTCAAGACACTTCACATAGATAAATAAATGACAGGCCCACGGGGGCTTGGCCCAGCCTCCCAGAATACATTGCAGAGGCTGGCTGCCTGCCTGTCCGTTTGCCTTCACCTGGCATTACTGCAGATAGACATTTTTCACATTATTATCGTTGCATCGTCTCTGTTGCCCTGTTCACTCAGTGAGTTGTGGTTGATGATGTCGGCAGAGGACCTGAGGAGATTGGAAGGAAATGTCTCTTGTCAAAGTCAGCATAGCCTAGCTTAGCAGAAATTTAACAAGTTCCCTGGGCTCTCTCCATTCACTCTCTGACGGAGCACGGAGCCAGGACATGGCCTGCTGACAGCCCTGGGCATGTCACTGTCACTGACACTTGATAGGAGAGGAGAGGAGAGAGGAAAGGCAAGAAGGCTTGAGCCTGCAGGATTCACACTTAACTACACAGCTATATATTACTACTTTGATTCAGGCATAAAAAACGGTACAGTTAGAAAAGTGACTAAATGTAACTGGTTTAAATCAGACACAAGTAGCCTTTATTACTCTGCAAATGACTATCTTTGGGCTGTCACTGTAAAATACTTTCAACTTGACAGAAAGCCAAATATCCCAGGATGTTTGTGTTTTTTCAGTAATAATCAGGTAGAAGCCAGCAGAGAAATACTTCGGCTTAAACTGCATGTGTACGAGCATTTTTTCCCCCCACACTCTCACCACTCCCCGATGGTTAAACCGAAAACCAGATGTTGCGGATCAGTGGGGATAAAAAACAAGGCAAATAAAAGCGGAGGACGGAATGGTATGCATTAACTATAATCAAAAAGAAACAAAAAGGAGACCAGGATGCTTTAATTACTTCTCACATATAATTTGGTTTTGTGGGGGCAAGCCAGGCACTACCAAGAAAAGAAAGATGAAAAGCAACTTAAATTACATGGAAAGAAAGTGCAGAGGTTTTTTACACACGGTCCATCTATTCTCCACAACTGCAGACAAGGCTGATGACTTGCCCCAAAACCGTGCTGTAAATTGTCCATGGATACAGACCTTAGATGTGGCTCAGCTTGATCTAAGTAGTTCAGCATGGCCATGACTATAAGAAAGGTGTTGAAATACGCTGACTGCCGCCTCACAAAAATGATTTCTCTTTAAAAAAACGTGTCTTTTATGGCACACACAGTCAGAACATACAAATTATAGGGCTAGTTTTCATCATGTATTCATCATCTAAAATTCCCTTAAACAATGCGATTTTAATAATTTGTCATGCCATCCTGCCAAGCAGCTGAAGATATGTGTTATGTTTGGCCACTGGAGAGAGCTTGGATGAGGCCTGAGTGAGGTGCTCTATGAATCTACTTCATAGCCGTCCTGTGTTTGCAGAGTCTCTCTTGACTCGCTGGTGTTGCCACAGTGCTAAATTGCACAGCTGTTCCACAATCTGTGGCAGTGTTAATTACCCAAATGTGAGCGGCAGCTCGTCAGTTCCTCACTAACGAAGGGGCCTGCTTTCCAGCGAGGGTGCCGTATGTTTGGTATGTAGGCCTATTTCCACCCAACGCTCCCTAGGCTGTGCACGGACCACCCGACACATCCGCATCCCGGAGAAGATGCATCTAATTAAAGCTCCCGACTCAAATCTGCTTACTAAGGGGGAAAAAACACGCGGGCTGGATTAAAAGACGGAGTAAGCGGTGGAGTGGGTTGGGGGGCTTTAATACACTGCAAGTGAAAGGGCTTAGGAGGAAATATGAGAAGTCTCTATAGTAAGATCCCAGGCAAGGCTGGAAGGAAACGCTGTGTGAATGTGAGCCGATCAGTCAGCGTTTGTCAGTCTGATCCCTTAGCACTTCCAAAGCCCCCAGGCAGAGACAGACAAGCAGGTTGTTTTCTAGAAAAGTGGCTTCTTAACACTCCTGTTTGCTCCCTCTTCCAAGGACACGTACATCAATTCTCAACTAGAGCACAGACTGACACAACTCCAAAGACCCGTTCTGAACGCCAAAACCACCTTATGATTCTACCAAAACTGGACAAAATGTTAATTGCACAACTTTGGTGATATCTTCTGTACATGCAGATGCATATAAAAACGTGTCCTTTATCCCTCTCATATGATGACAGTACATGACAGTAAAACCCTCTTCAGTCAGACACTGTAAACTCCTAATGCACTGCATTACACAGTACATCACCCCACTTCTTGCGTGCAATGTTCAAAACAAAGGTGTTGAGAACTCCCCTCATGAATCATACTTGCTGGCTAAAAGCCTAGCTGCAGTGTACCACCCACCTCCAGTTATACATGAACACCACTGCCTGAAGTAGCACTGGGAGACTACATAATGAATGCATGAAGCTAGGTGTCACGGGGGCTCGTATGGTGCACAAAACGATGGGGCAATTAGGCCCACACGACACCTCGGGATGGCGTGATGAAGGACTCCTGGGCTTGTCTCCTCCGCCTCTGTTCCTCTATCATTAAGGATTGAGCAGCCACATCTGGCTAATGGCACGCCTGGGGTTCCTGCTCAAACACTATGCCACGCCGTGCACATTTAATTACGCCTCATAAAGGTAACAAAAGACACAGCTCGCTCTCGGGGAAGCACTGTTTGGAAATCGGAAAGAGAGAGAGAGATGAGGGGAAGGTGAGGAACTGGCTAGCTGCCAGAATTACAGGTTGACCCAGGTCGGCAGCTTCAAAAGAGGGGAATTCACTCAAGTGTCCCCACCTCTCCTTGAGATGGGTTCCAATGAGCAGACTGAGTGCAGGAGAAGCTCAGTAGCTGAGAATCAAAGCACCTCTAGTTTGTCTCCCCTTCTTCTATTAGATCATGAACTGCACTAGACGCTGCTATCAATGGCTAATTGCAGAAGGACTGGGGGGATTAAAGGGAGAGCTCTTTTGAAATATGTATGGGATTTAGCAGCTGTTTGAAGTGAAGAGGGACTTCTTTGTCGGGGGGGACGGAGAAAGCAACAATAACAACATCACAGGAGAATGCAACAGCACTGTGGCCTGCCGCTTCACTTCCACCTCGCCTCTCAGGCGCTGTGTTGCTCATCAGCCTCTGCAAAAAGAAAAAAAAAAACTCGCCACATTCAGCCGAGAGCATAAAACGCACATTACCCACTGACTGAGTGACTGGCTGACCTATGACTTCAGTAGTACCTGGAGGTATTCAAAAGACCTTGGATGGCTGCTTTGTGCAGCACACAGTTGACATTTTGAGCTGAGAGAAAAAAACAAATTAAAAAAGAGAAAAAAACACGAGCGGAGACACAAGCCCCAGGTCTCTCAGTGAGCAGATGCCCACATTTAGGAAATAACATCAGATAGGAAGAGATGAGGACAAAGAGCCGCGGCTCATTGTCGAGGCAGTCCATTGTGTGGCAGTTTGAGAGCTGGATAACGCCACAGGAAAGGTCACTGGTCACTTCCATTTGGACCTGCACATAAATCCCCCGCTGTCCAGTGCAGTTAATAACACAGCCAGCTCTGAAGGAACTGCAATGCAATAAAAAGGGGAGAAAAAAAATGTATTTTGTTTTGCCAACACCTCCCTGTCCCTTTACAGCCACTGGCCTTGTGCAGCCCCTTGCGTTATTTATAACTTAAATGTTAAAAACAGAGACATCTCTGCAGTGTGCATTAAAAGACGTGCCTGCCAAACGCCTTGCTCCACAGAAGCTTCCTCTCCTGCAAAGTCTCCCTCTGCTTTCGGTGTAGAGAGAGTGTTTTATGGCAAGTCCCTTGTCAGGATTAAGATGTAGATCCAAGTGCCACAGGGACGAGCATAAATTCTCCATCTCCCACTGTGGACCCACAAGTGGTGAAGCTCAGGGACTGTCCTTGAAGTATGAATAACATCACATGCTATGTGTCATCTGTTATACAGTAATGACATGTCCTCAGAACAATCCACATCTCCTGTGGCTCATAAGTCCATGAATGAATTTGCTTCCCTCTCTGTGAATTTTGTGAAATTCCATACACATTAGATCAGTTCAAATAAATACAGTTTATGTGTCAGTCTATCCTTAAAATGAAATCTCTATTTGCACCGACAAATTACTGCTCGCTGTTACTTGCACCATAGGTGAAGCTGAGTCAGTGGATTTACAGATATCGGACCCAGCAGCAGGGAAACATTTGTCAGTTTTAATGCAGTGGAGTGGCTATAGTCAAGGACCGGGGATGAACCTGCTCTCTGTCCAGTAAATCATCAAGGAACACCAGGCAACACTGGAACACTAGGGCTGTCTGAGTGCAGCTGTAGCACTGTTGGCCTTAACTGGCCTGCAGGATGAGCGCTGCGTTGTTTTTGCAAATCTACAGCACAACTCACTTCCATAATTCTTGGAGTTTCTCGCAGAGGGCAGCTTAAGTCTCGGAGTATAAGCCAATTTGGATTAGCTCCACATTTTAGACAGGTTCCAGTTGGGATTTACAATACTTTTAGAACACGGTCCTCCCTAAGCACAGCTTTAACCCTAAATGCATCAACAACATATTTAACTGACATGTTTTTTTTTTCTACCTTTCTCCTCTCTGTTATTCCTGAGGTTGTTGAATATTCAGAGCTACACAACACTCTGTTCAAACCAGCTCAGCAGGCTGAAGTATTACTTTAAAATACAGGCTGATAACATTCGGAGCTTTCAGGTATTGTCGTTACTACTGAGAACATGGTGTTGCATCTAAATGCTTGGGCTATTTTTTTGAATGTCTCTTTACCTCTTTTTTTTATTTTATTTTTTTACTTCTGAGTTCACGCACAGGTCCAGAATAAATCTCCATTTCTTCTTCTATCTTGTATCCAGGCTTCAGGGGGCACAAGGCATTAGTCTCATGATGCTGGGTTTGTCGTGTCTTCCCCAGCTGTGATCTGCCTGAACTCTTACATTACAAATAGCTGGAGGATTTTTCACCCTCTTATCACATTTGCCAAGCAGGCCTGTCTCTTATCAACTTTCCGCTAGAGATAAATGGGCTTTTGAAGATAGGAATAAGAGAGTTTTTTTTTTTTTTTTTTTTTGCAAGCTAATTCCAGAGCCCCATCTGCAGTAGATTACAGATAGGTGCCAGGGAGCGGAGGAAGATACATATTTTAATACGAAGGTGGTGGAAGTATCAGGTTGAAGAGCGACCGGTATTACAGCGTCACACTCTCTACAACCCAAAGACATGCAGAACTAACGGGCAGTGAGAGGAGATAATGGACGGACTGGGGATATTCTATGGAAACTTCATCATTGACCGCATCAGTTACACTGCTGCTTCTGCACCAGCCCTGATGAGAACAAAATGACATTTCCAGTGCAGATTATGTGGAGCCTGCAGCACAGTGAACGACAGTGACTGACAAGCATAACAATCAATACAAAGACGCACTTCTCTGTGTGTCTTATGAAGGGGGAAAGGTTGGGGACATTTAGTAAATAGAGAGGAGTGTGATTCAAAAATGATGTGTTTACATTTTCCAACCAACGCTACATAAATCTGTCTTATTTACAATAATTTCAATTTAACAATTTACAAGTTAAATATAATATAATAATAATGTGCAGTAGCATGCCACGAATACAACAGAATTTAGTCAATGGAGCAAGATGCTATAATAAATATGCACATTTATATAATACATCAAAATGTATTTTGTAAGTTTTTGCTGTTGCAGTGTGAATTTTAACCAGTGACTGTTTTTAATTTAAAAAAAAAAAGCTTTTTAGAATTTTTGCACAATTCACTACAAAGTGCCAGCAGGACACATGTCAGGAGAGACCCCATTTGCCACAATGTGGAATATTTGGCACTTTTCTAAGCTATTTACCACCACAGACTAAAACACAGCCCAGATTAACGGAGGGTTGCGTCACTGAAGAACACAACCCCTCGTAGTTCCCTATGGAAATATTACAGTAATACCCCAGGAGATAGTAAAGTAGGGCAAATCACTATAAGCTCACAATTGGGACGCGCGTCTAAGCCCCTATAGGATTATTATGGGAATGTTATAGTGGATTCTTCTGAAAGCCATAAACAATAATAGATTGGTGGGAGCGCGGTGACAAAGTGACAGACTCGTGTCGTAAGTGTTGAACTAATATTACCAGGCGACATGTGAGCCAGCCTGACCTTGATGGCTGAGATTCTTTGGGGCGCGATGGAGGAAGAAAACCTAATTAAACAGCTCCTCCCGTGGCTGTGGAAGTCAGACACGGGACAGACTCGTATTGTGTGAATGTCCTGCGTGCTGGATTTAAGAGTGCGTGTCTACACTGTGCTGCAATAACAAGACGGCGACCTATAAAACAGTTTAAATATCGGAGTTAAAAAGGGAAGGTGGCCTATAAAGCCACAGATGCCGTGCGTAATAACGCAATTGCAGCCAAATTAAAATATCGCCCTCATTTGTTCGCATTATAATAGAGTGTTAAAACCCACGGTGCACACAAATGGTGACAATATTTTTGGAAAAATCGCATTTTTTCCCCCCAAACACCCACCAGTTTCATATAACTTCCTTCAGTTTCTACTAATTACAGCCCTAGAAAGTCCACACAGAATTATGGCAACCCTGGAAAACATGAAATTAAAAACGCGTAAAGTAAGTTTGGGTGTTATTCGAGCCTCCACTACATCTTATGAGCGAGGCGCCTCGTTGGAAAGGAAAATGCGCCTGCCACCGGCGGAGACGGGCTACAAGAGAAAAGCCCTCACAACGAGCAGCTTATACAAATACTATATGGTTGAAATTCGACGAAAAACGCCGACTGCTATTTTTCTAATCACCAGAACTGAATATTTCACCTGGGAAAAACAATGAAAGCAACAAAAGACATCGCTGGAATAGCATTAAACCTTACCGAGTCCAAATGCGCTGAGATCGGTCGCGGAGGAAATCCAAATCAGCCAGGCTGGAGCAAATAAGAACACGTATTCATAAAGATATCTGGGCAAGCCTTATTGGGGTTAAATCCAATTTAGACCACAAAAAAACCTGACTGTTCAAAGGTAACACGTTGAGAAAAACCTCTAAACACAGAATAACCTGCCGGAACAATAAATCTTCTCTGAGGGGATTTTTCCCCCCTCCGTCTCTCGAAAGAAAAAAGCGTCGAGACCTTCAGGAAACAGTATGAAAACGCAGTTTATTTCACTTCGCTAAAGTTCTGCGGGCAATTATTCGGGCTCCTTGCGAGAACACAGCGAATCTTTGTCGAGCCGGAGCGCCGCTCATATGATTCCAAGTCGGATAGTGAAAGCGCCGATGACAGATCGTCCACAATAGATTCCCCAAAGTATCTGTCGATTTCAAGCAGGAAACGCGACGAAATACAAATCCAAGAGCCGTGCGGACGCTCCGTCGGACACGAGGAACATCAGTTGACGGTTATCCACAAGATCCCGGCGCGTTTAGTGAGATGAGAAGTCCCGAAAAACGCAGTGCGCTCCGCTCCTCTCCGACCTGCTCTCCGCGCGCAACAGAGCGAGAGACTGGGGCTGCGCTGCGCGTCAGCCGGAGTGTGTGTGTGTGTGTGTGTGTGTGTCTCTCTCTCTCTCTCTCTGTGTGAGTGTGTGTGGCAGCAGCTGTTGAAAATGAGGACAGGACGAGACCAGAGCAATCAATGTACGAGGACTTGATCTGATTTGTTAACACTATTTCCAATAATGGACCCCGTTTTTGTTTTTAAAATTTTTTTTTTTATCCATCACACCGTGTGGCACAGTTGTTTTAATCCATATTTTCTGCGAGGTTGAAGCAGATTTTTTCTCCTAAGGCTCCATCTTCCTTTCATATGGGTTATATATTACTTCAGCATGTTCTTACCGCCTACTGAATGTCTGCTGTGTGTGTGTGTGTATACTGTATGGAGAATAGTACATGTTAAATAAAATGTTTTCCTCTTGTCTGGTGGAAGAAATGTATTAAGCAATAGATAATCCATGTTTTCTGACTGATCTTATTCATGAGCCAAATTCATAATACATCATACAGTAATGCTAAGTCTCCAGCATCACACTCATTGTATCACACTGGAATCTTTCAGAAAAAATATGTATTTTTGTTCATTTTTAAAAATCTCACTCCGGAAAGATGATCATCAACTGGATATAGCGATTTATACACTTCAACTGTGCATAAAAATGTGTACAGTTGGCACTAAAAGAAGCTAAGCCCCCTCCCCCTATTGACCCCTCCAGTCTGCAACCATTCCCTAAAACTCTCCGTAGCCTGGGGAGTATGGATTGGCATCAGTCCTGACCGAGTACGGCTATCCATCTGCTCCTTTTCCACAGTGAAGATGTTATTCTTAAAATGCGCTTTAGAGGAGAACTCTCGGAGGCTAAAGAGGAGGAGGATGGAGCTTTGACGTCTCCTACAAAGTTAGCCCTGTGGTTATCCTGTTCACTCTTATGACCTGCTTAAGTTAGCCATGATTGAAGTCAGGTTGAAAGAGGCTTATGCTTGCAAAATGCCAAGGCAGAGTAAGGGGCTCCTTCACAACTCTACCTCCCTGTGGAGTTTTCTGGAGACAAGTAGAAGATTGGTGTTTACTTTCTGCCATGCTGTGTTATACTCCACAGATACCCCTGAGAGAATGGCAGCTCTGTTATGTGAAGCAAATCCTCTTTAGGAAAAAAATGATAAATACAGTATTGTGGATGGAGAAATAATACGCTGCCATGCCCACTCCAAACTGGGCGTTTACACATTTTGCCTGTAAGGTGAGGCACTGTCTCGCGTGCAACAACAACGAGAGTTACGGCCTACTCTGCAGGTTTGTGTAAGGAATGCAAGACTTGTAATTATTTTCCAGCTGACTGTGATTAAGGGTCATCCCTGGGCCTACGGACTTGTCTTAAAAACACAGTGCATCACGCATACAGGCACACAAACACATCAACCCACTAATCCATGCAAACAGGTCAGAGTTAAAGGTGCACAGGGAGAAGCTAGACGCCACTAAATTCAATACCAGCTCGCTAAAATCAGCTAAAAGGAACATATGTGATGTTAAACCTACAAAACATCTTGGCTCATGCAGGGCATCTTGGAAAACTGACCTCATAGAAACTAGGAAAGGAAACAATAGATGTTTACGCCATGAAGGCATCATAACTCCTCGGGTCATATTGTATCTGCTATCCCCCCCCCCCATCTCTCTTCTTTCCCATTAAAGAAAAACTGGAGCAAACACTGAGATTTGGTTCACTGTTGTTGTTTTGTATGAACAGTATGCGGTCTTTTCCCTGTAAGGAACACTCCAAAATAATATTTCTAGCAATAAAAAAAAAAAGAGAAAACATTTCTTTTAAGAGTTCCATAAGAGAGTCTTGTTACTGGGTATTTTCTGTGAACTACAAAGCAGTCACCAATACATCTAAGATTTACTGGGGTTTTGTTCTGAGTTGCAACACTGAGCAAAGCTGGAAAACTTGGTGATGTGTGCAGGATTTCTGTGAGGCAGCACACAGTAACTCAACACAGCTGCTGTTGCTCAGCACATTATTCCAACGCATGAGCATTTATTTTTTAAACGACAATTGGTGTTTTCCACTTGCAGGAGCTTGGGGCAAGCACAAGGTTGCGTAAATGTTCGCAGGAATAACACCCCTAACCCCCATTGTGGTGTAGGAGCCAACAGCTTTGACTGTAACGTCAATTCCGAGTGCGTCAAAACGGTGACAAATAGCAGTTACTGGACACAAGTCCGGTTCTATGAGCACGTATGAAACAGAAGAATGAAGGGCTTGCTCTGTTAGCATGCATAGTGAATTTTATGGTATTGATGGCGATGTTAGAGAAAAGGGTGCTTGTTGGGCTTACTGAGCGTAACCAATCAGCATTTGTCTTCTTTAAGTTTAGCCAATCAGTGATTAAACTATAAGTGCTGCTCAAAAACACTTACCCCGCATAGCAGGTACTTTTTCTCCTCCCAAAAACAACCCTGAAGAGAGGTTCTAACAGTCGGAACATGCATATAGGTTCGGCCCACCTTAAAGTGTGCAAGGTCATAATATTTTGTTTATGCATCTGCAATACCGGTCATGTTTTTAAAGGCCCTTTATGCAGCTTGTGATTCCCAGTTGGCAACAAAGACACTAAACATTTTTTAAAATGGCAGAGGCATCTTTAAATATTTTTCAGACGGCTAAGATGGAGACATAATAGAAGCTCTGCTAGGATTTAGGCTTAAACTAGCAGGGCCACATAGTTCCCAAGGCAGGGCTCTAACCACTACATTACCTCTGGGAGAAAGGTTGGGTGTATTTTCTGTCCTTCAGCACTTTAACAGCCAGCTTTCGGCTTCACGTCCATTCAGCGGTGGGCCACTAATGCTGCCAGCTTCAGCCAGGAGAACAGTTAATCTCAGGTAAGCCGGCGGTGACTGAGTGGATCTAGAGGCCTGGTCCAAATATCTGCCTTGTGGAAATAGCATCTGGCATACAATACCACCCCCCCACTCAACAGCTTCCTAAAATAGGTGCATGTACAGTAAAAAGCTGTTATGTAAAGAGAGAAGCCAGGAGTGTAGGCAGTAATATGTTAATTGCAGATCGGATGTTGACAGAAGTGTTAATATTGACCACAAAGAGCAAATTTAATATGAAGCTGGAAGGCAAATATTTCTGGGAGGATCATATTCTGCTAACAGCTCATCATCCTGTTTTTGAAATTGAGACTTTATAAAGAGAAAATACCATCCTTTAAATAAGTGATATCAAAGCCTGAAGGCACTGGCAGACAAAATACAAATTAGCTCAGTAGCTCATTTCAAATTAGAGGTAGCAGGGATTTAGTCTATGCTTTTAATGCAGCTGAAAGTATTGATATTTTATTTACAGTACTCATGCTTACTTTTTTAAAGAGAGGGTGACACAAGCACGGGACCGTTGACTGAATTGACAAATGTCTCATACGATACAGCCTTTACAGTCTCAGCTAATCAGAGCCATAAAATAATTTGCAGATGCTCCAGCGAGAGTTAGAGAACTGCACAGTAAGTTTTGAATCCCAGAATCTCCACTTTGAATGCTCGCCATTACTAGTAATGATGGTGGAGAAGCACAACATAGGCTGTCACCGCCAAAACGGAACACAGTCATGTTTTATTCCATTTTATTTCTGCAGCTGTACATTGTAATTTTTATCTGGAGAGTGCCTTGCAGAATCCATGATTTATTCATTACGGGGGCTCGAGTAGCATAGACCAACGATGTGAGAATGAGCACCTTATTCAATGACTCCCATCTTTCAATACAGACAACATTTCTAGGTCATCCATTTAGAGCACAAGCATACTCCAGAATACAAGTAGTGCTACCGAGAACAGAGGCCAGAGAATGTCAGACACTTTGTAGGACTCTCAGGAGACCCAGCTAAAAGTAAAGGACTTTACAGTAAAGGAGGAGCTCCAGAGATGCACAAGCGACGGAATAAGATATAGAAACAAAATACTCAGATTAGGATTGTATGTAGGAGATAAATCTGGTATTGCTCATAGTCTGCAACTCTTTGCCGTCATATTTCTGAATGCACTGCATGTATAGGGCTTGTGAAGGAGCTCGTTTTTAACTGTCTTGAAAGTTCTCATCAAAGCCCTCTTGGCAAATGTTTCTGGAGGTTCCTGTTCGACATGAAAAGTCATCCTGATTGATCGAGGCGATGTAGAACAAAAAGTGCCCTCCGCCAGGCACATTAAAAATGAATTTTCTCTGGGATTCAAAGGGCTGCGCTGCTAGGGCAGAGGGAGATGAGAGCTGGTAACTCTGCTAGTTTGCCTCGGGAGCCCCTCAAGCAGCTAGTCCCAGCTGATCCATCCATCAGCCTTCAAGCCCACAGAGGTGAGTGACTGTTTGAAGGCTCTGCCGGCTACCTTATCCCGAGGCTTAACAATCCAATATTGGTTGTTGCCGAAGATAATTACTCTCCATTGATGGTAGAACACCCAGGGCTAGCTGCAGCCATTTGCATTGCCCAACACCACAGATCGATCAGCGAGGAAAAGCAGTTGGGAGCTGATAACAGCGTTGCGTTATACCAGCATTTCTGGGAGGGATGTTATGCTCTCTCTGGCTTTTATTCTTGCACAGCCCCACCCTCTCATGGCCTTCCTCCCCCACTCCCTCCTCTTTCAATGAACAAGGTAAAGAATGGCTCCCACTGATAGAATCAGCAAGGACATTGCTGTCTTTATTCTCCCTCCAAAAGCATGCACATGTCACCTTGACATTCTTTATCTTCTTCACAGTGCTGGCAGGAGAAAATGTGCAAACTAGATCCTGCATTTGATACACAATTGTTTATGGACCCACAGCTTTCATTTCACCTCCTTCTGAGCTGTTTGGAAGATTGACGGAAGCAAAAACTACACTTTCCTGCTCTTGTCTAGAAAACATGGAAACAGAAGGCACAGCCTTGTGTGGTCTTGCTGCTGATTTGCCTCTACCAGGGTATAATTTACACTAAGAAAAAAAGATGGAAATTGGAGAAGTGAGATTAGCAAGTAATTTATGGGCACTTAGCAGGGTGCCTGCAATAACAACCTCTGATATGCTTCACTGCAGCATTGCATTCTGAAAGGACGGCCGTGCCACTTGCTCCAGAGTTGTGCAGCCTACATACAGGACAACTGAACCCCGGCAAATTATGCGTGAATACTGAAAGTGTTCGCAATAATCAGAGCCATCTCACGTCTAACCCACTGCTTGGGATGTGAAACGGAAAATGAAAAACAAGTGGTGTTATTTTCCCTTGTAATAAAATTTCCATTCCTTTAACAAGATAAAAGTGAATTGTGCTCCGACTCAGAAAGTGTGAAAGACGTTTGGAGATGAATTTTTCATGCACATTGATAATTTAATACAGACTGGCACCAGTTTATTAACATTCTATGACTTCTCTTCTTCTCTGAGAATAATCACTGTATAATCTGTGGCACTTTAGAGGAACCACCACTGGTGCCGGATCAGGTGGTCAAAGGGTGTTGCTGTCAAATAAAACACTGTAAGTGAATCTGATATCATAACAAAACCATAAAAAAAACAATGAATTTAATTGCACTATATTCTCCTGAGAAGAAGAAAAAAAATCGACTACATTGTCTGACCTCCCATAATGGAGTAGTAAAAAGCTGAAACACCACACGGCAATGTGCAGAAAATAACTAATAAGACGACACTGAGCTGCTGGGAAAGATGCATAATGTCTGAGCCAACAGAAGACTCTTAAAAGGCGATAAGGCAGAGCAAGGTGAGTAATGGCGTCCAGGTGCTGGCTAAGAACAACTTGCACGGCTAGAAAAGATGTTTTTTAATGCTGGTCTGACATTCACGGCCAAGTCGCACAGATAACACACTCTCTCACAGATAAGTATTTTACCCTCCATTCCTCCTGTATCGGAAAACAACAGATAACTGAGAGCAAACAAAGAGTCTGCAGCGTTTCAGGTGCAACAATGGTTAAAGTCATAAGAAGGAGAAAATGACAGAATATTTGTTACCATGAGAAACACAGAGTTGCCAGCGGAGACTGGAGTGAGATTAAATATAGGGTTACCAGAGCAAAGACCTAATCCATTCAGAGACAAATGCAGGGTCTCTGAAGCACATTTGTTGCGCGGCCTGAGGTTTAACAACTAGCATTATAACTCCATTTCTCATCATTACCTCCCTGTACTATAGCACTGCAGAGATAGGGTCAGCCAGGGAAAATAGCAGAGGGAGTGGGCGCACGAAGGAGTGTGAATAAGAGAGATGATGGAAACCACAGAGGACGTATGGCACATATTGTATCAATTTCTGTATATGCTTCTTGCAAATTCCAATTTCCCATTTTTTATTTCATATGTGCAAGACATGAAATCATATGTGTCCTTCAGTGAGGAAAGAAAGAGAGAAACTGAATGAACCTGTGTGTGCAATCGCTGGTTGTAGCTGGAGCGCAGTTGTGCACATGCGACACATCTCCACGGTCACCATATGCTGCCACATTTTGGTGGCGGATTGAATGTGGACACAAGTGCTCCCAGCAGTAAGTCAGCGTAGTGTCAGATATGGAAATCCACCAGCATTCATGAATGATACAAGGCCTGCTCTTTAGCCCCACACGTCAAAGGATTTGCCAGGGTGGATGAGGCAGATGCTTTGACAGATTTAAGGGAGCTGGGGGAGGGTCTTTTGGCTTCCCACTGCGTTGCACACTAACTCTCTAGTGTTACAGAAGTGTATAATAAGACCCCTTGAGGAAAAGTGTTAGGGAAAAAAAGAAGCACCCAAGCCTAAAAAAAGGACAAAAACAACAAAATCTGATTGCATTCAAGGCCTTATTAACATATCCTTTCACCAGCAGAGGATGCCACTGGTTTTAATTCAGTAAGACACAGCTGCTGAGGCCCCGCAATTTCTATTATGACTCTATGATTCAATCAATTATGGCTCTAAAACTATGGCTTAATTAACTCCATGCACAGGCGCCTGCTTTTCACAGGAGCCATTCACAGGAAAACAAGAAAACAAAATGGCTGCCGGCTTCCCTCATGCTCAAAATAGAGGCTAAGATGGTGGTGGGTAGACTATGCCCTGTACAGTTTTATTGATTCACAGTTTTGTCTCATAGGAGATGTGAAACGAGAACATTGTGCTATTCATTCTGTGTGTATAGCCTATTCCTTCCTCAGGAAAAAAAAAAAAAGGATCTGCTGCAGGTTTCTCTGGATAACTGCGACCTTGGCCGATTTTCAGGCTTCTGGAGGAGTGTTTCCAGTGTAGAAGCTCAAAGACAAGGCTGGTTGATAAAGTTAGCAAGTCATATAAAGTGATTACAAAATGTTTACAACCTATTACAGTGCGTGCAGACGACTGCCCCAATAACACTGTTTTAATGACTTTCTCATGATAGAATCCACGGAGCTGCTTGGTTTCTGGATGTGGCGTAAGTAATTCAATATCAGCTCATGTCAAGGAAAACAAGCCTCCATCAAAAAGGAAAACGGTCGAAAAACCCCCTCGCAAAATAAAAATCAACAGCAAGTAATTAGTTTGAATCTAGTTAGGAATATCCCATTACCATCCAAAATAAAATTTCCAACAGTGTTTCAAATTCAATTAGGGACTAAGAGGCCAACTGGCCAACACTGAGCTCTTCACGGAACTGTTGACAGACTTCAGAGTTGCTCAAAACTCCTACTCTACTTGAAAAACTCAATGTAAACAAACCATATGTCACCTAATTGCAGTCAGGAGAACTAAGGATCCCAACATCACCAACAGATTAACTGAGCTAACGTGAAAACTTGTAAAAATCTAGCCTGGAATATATAAAACCATACGTAAGAACATGTGAATCTGTCTTTTCATCATACAATTGTTCCTACAGTGTAAAAAATGAAATGTGAAATTAACAGTGAAGTGCTGTAAAATCATGTAAATAGAAAAACAACAAAGAAATGTTTAATTTATAGCGATATTTTAAAAACACTAAAAATACTACATTTGAATACTCAACCAAACAAACTGATAATTTAGAGTACGAACATATTGAATACATCAGAATTGACAGATTTGTGTATTTTAAACCTAGACAACTGTAATAAAAAGGCAATATAATATGTTATGTCATAGTTTAACAATATGAATATGTGCAATGTCCAGTAGGATTATGTTATTATGAAGGTTTTAAGCAAGCAGGTCATGTGTCTGTTTAGAATAAAGTAAACCTAAGATCAATAATATATTTGTAGCAGAGCCAGCTGGCCCATTAGGCAATATAGGCAAATGCTAAGGGCACCGTGGCCTCCAGGGGGCGCCATAAAATCGGGAAAAAATTCACCTTCAATAAAATAATAATGCATTGCTTTTATATAGCGCTTTTCAAGACACTCAAAGACGCTTTACATTGCATTATTCATTCACTCCATACTCGATGGTGGTAAGCTACATATGTAGCCACAGCTGCCCTGGGGCAGACTGACAGAAGCGAGGCTGCCAATCTGCGCCATCGGCCCCTCCGACCACCACCAACCACTCACTCTCACACTGCATTCACCCAGGCTTCCTGGTGTTCCCTCACGGTCTCCCATCCAGGTACTGACCAGGCCCTACCTCACTTAGCTTCCGAGATCTGACGGGATCGGGCATCCACAAGGCGGTATGGCCAAAATAAATAATCAAAGAAATGTAACTTTTGTTTTTGTCTTGTTTTATGCTTTATGGCATTCTAACTGCATAGAAGACATTTCTGACTTCTCTCCTTCTAGCCATGGTTATGTCTGTGAAGATTCTCAGTCATCCAGGTCATGGTTATCCTCGTAGTTTCAATTGATGAAGCCTCTTGGATGAGAGGTGAAACGTCTTCGAGCTAACTCAACCAAGTCCAGATGCTACGATTGAAACTACGGGGATAACCATGGTTATGGTTTCCAGAGGTGCAGGACTTTATATTGGAGTAAAAAATAAGCCCACAGTGGGTAAAAATGTGACAGGAGCTTGAGGTTCAGAGGGTTAAAGGGCATATGTTCAACCAAAAGCACTGATATGAGACAACAGAACAATAAAGGTTGGTTGCCAGAGACTCGCAGAAGACAAAAAAAGTTACAGTTTCATCAGTTTATTGATTAACTATAAAATATTGAGTTACTAAAACAATTTCAAAGAAACACTGATAAACGTGGTTGCTGTCTGTAAAAAAAAGAAAAAACAGTTCCTTACACATATAGTATAGGGTGACAGAATATATCTGGTTTCAGATTTCTCTCTAAAATGTACTCTTTTTGCATTTTTACAAGATTAGACATGTGTATAAAGTATATTCTGATAGCTTTTTCTCCCCTCGACAGTGAAGGATCATTTACAAAACTTAGATGATTTTTCTATTTACTCTCAAAATAATCTTTTTTTTTCTGTAACAGGACAATAATGATATTGAAGGAACAGCAGACGAAGAACCAGCCTCCAGTCCACCTCTCTCTCTCTCTCCCATTCTCTCTTTTGCTCTCTCTCTCCCCTTCCTCTCTTTCTCTCTCTCTAGCAGCTAGCTCCCAGTGCCTGTTAGCAGTATTGCTTGCGAGGCGTAGACAATTGTTCAGAGAGGGGAAGCAAGGGGGAAAAAAATTACATTAACTTGCAAAAAAAAAAAAAAAAGAACCCATAAATGAGCAAAAATAATCGCAGCCAAAAAACTAAAATGTCAAAGACAAGATACAGTAAAACACAAACAGCGATAAACACAACATACACAGAGTCAGGCTCTTAAAATATATGACACCAAATGAAAATGAAGGCAAAGTGGGGAATAAGTGTGTGTTTGTGTTGGCCCCTGTATGAAGGCCTAAGGCTGGGCTTTGGATGGAGACAGGGGCAAAAAGAGATTGGAAGGCAATAACACACACCTTAAAGGGTTACAAGGGTGCCTTTATGTGTGCAGTTGTGTGCGTGTATATGTGCGTGTGTGTGTGTGTGTGTGTGTACATGTGGTAATAACAGGAGATAAGAGTGTGATGTGTTATCAGTCTCCTTATCTCCGTTGCTCACACACACACAGAAAAAAAGTGCTTCAGGAGCTCCAGGGGTAAACAAACATTCATAACGGGCACTTTAACTTGTTCACTCTGCAAACACCGGTACGGCCTGTG
>OMNN01103466.1:3739-15486 GCA_900302755.1 Chromis chromis
GTTACACATGTCCCAGAGGGGAATGAGGGCCAGAGTGACCCGGCTGCCGTCCTCAGTAGGGATCTGATTCTGACGGGTCATCACAGAGGACACTGCCCACCTGTCACATACAACCAAACAATCACTGCTTGTTACTTCACTGACATGGATTGTGAAATCCTGGACAACAGCAAGAACACAGAGTTCAGTTTTAACACTGGTATTGTTGTTATTGTGAAACTGAACATTGTTAATACCAGTGTTCAATTTTAACATTAGTATTGCCATGTGGAGAGAGGACTTGCATCAGATGAGGACGGAGAAAGATGAAGGCAGATGGAGGGTGAACAGAGCCAACGAGGAGGAGAGGAAAAAGACAGTAAAGCAGAGAGGAAGAGGTCTGAAGGAATCATTTATCACCACTTTCTCTCCTCCTTCAACACAGTCATTTAGCTCTTAAAAGGCTTAAAACAGGATTCTGATTTGTTACAACCACAGCTTTCTTTTCATTCCATCAGTTTCGATAACACTGAACCATTGACCAAAGTAATCACTGATATGTGGGGACAATTAGCCAGGCTGTAAATGAAACAGATTAACTACAAACAGATCTGAATCCCTTTATTGGGGATAAGAAATGAGAATGAAGCAGCCTAGGTGTTTGTATTACCTCAGTTCACACATGTTTAATTGTAGCTTGGAGTTCAGATATATAGGACAATCCAGTATCATGACTCTAACTACATTACAGTCACTGTATAACTGTAGTAAGTCCAGTAGGGTCAAAGGTGAAGCAGGATGTGGGTGCAAACAGTCTGAAATTCACTCAGTCAGTACTCCCTGTATAAGATACACAACAGTTTGCTCTATAGTGTGAATAATTTAAATTAATCATCATCACTATGCATCACTAGTAACAGGTGTGGAGCCAACATATTACGACCACATGCCTGATATGTTGCTGGTCCTGCACACGCCACCAAAACAGATCTGACCTGCTGAGGCCTCAACTCTACCAGAGCTCTTTGTGGTGTCTAGCACCAAGGAATTAGCAGCACATCTGTTGTTGGAGCTACCATGGATCACACCTGCTCTAGTACAACCACTAAACTCTGTATCCAGTTCACTGGCTGAGGTGGGGCACTGAGCACTTTTGCCTGGGAGCCATCAGCGAGCCTTTAGTTTACAGGGTTTACACCAAAAGTTACAACAATAACAGTGAAGCGACCAAATAGCTACACAAAAAGCAAGACTAAGGGTTTCTCTGTCACACCACTTCATCTGTATAGATCACTGCTGCTCACCTGCACTGATCACTCAGTGTTTGAACTGATCAAGGATCAGAGAAGTGCTGCAAGAGCTCATTGCATCTTTGTCTGCACTCCTTGGCGCAACTGTGGAGCCATGAATGGCTTAGCTACAAATAACAATCAAGTAATGGAAATGAAAAGTCTTTTCAGCTAAACTGGAGGCTGTGTTTATACAAAGCACATAGGAGACGGATATGGAAATAAATTAAAAATGTAAAGTAAAATATCTATAGTATGTAAAGATAGCATGTTTTTAGTATTGGTCACAACTGTGGACAATTGGAAAAGTGTTGTACTTGTCACTTGTTTAGGTTTTTTTGTAAAATATAGAATCAAAGAAATTCAAATTAATTTTTTTCTTTTTTGTTCTTCTTTTTTTTATGATTTATGGCATTACTTTGTTAAGCAGCACAAAAGACTTCTGAGAGAGATTTCTGAGTTCTCACTAGTTCTAGTCAGGGTTGTGCTAAAAAAAATGTGACAAGGGCAAAAAAACAGCCAGAAACTGCTTGGAGTTCAGATACATAGGACAATTCAGTATCATGACTCCAACTACATTACAGTCACTGTCATAAGAGAGCAGTGAACGTGAGCAGAGGGTTAATGTTTTTGCTAGATGCATGTTAGGTGTTTTCAGATGTAGTGTGTGAAGACATAAAAACAAAGTCGTCACAGTTCTCTATGTTACCTGTGTAGTTGCTGTAGATGTGATACGTAGTTTAAACCAGCAAATATGAACCCAGCGGTAAAATGTGGCTGAAAAGAACCATTTATTTCCTCTTTGTCCCATGGGCCTGACTTGCACAAGTGATGGATGCTTACAACACATACATCGTGGGTAAGAATGTTACCTTCTTGGTTTGACTAATCTGGATGGACTAACCATCAGATTGCTACACTCTGAGATCTAGAAAGACAGTGACATTGCCCAAAAGCAAACTGATGGAGCAGTCAGAGATGTGTGAGGAAAGAGGTTAAAACTGTTTAACCAGTAACAGAGCTAACTAGTTCTTTTCCTGCTGTTTAATTGAAAACACGCACATAAACAGCTTCCACAGCCACCGCACTTGCATACACACACATACTGACCTGTAGTCATCAAATGTGAAGCTGTCCTTCAGGGGCAGCTTGCTGGCAGCAGGATGAGTCTGGGGATGGAGAGAAGAAGAAGGTGGACGAGAGGAAAAAACACAAATCAGTATGAGGAGTTTCATTATGCAGGTATGCTGGAGGGGGGCTGCCTGACAGGGACGCCTAACAAGAAGAACTGGGAGTAGGGGGCCACCACTGGGGCATGTGTGTGAGTGTGTGGTCTGTTAGTGCAGCGTGACACTCGACCCCCCACATACATCACTGTCAACTTAATTTGTTGTGGCCAGCAGCCGTCATAAATCTGCCTCATCAATTTGGGCCTGAATCGGTGTGTGTATGTGTGAGTGTGCGTCGGTGGATGCCACCGGTTCCTCCATTTAAAGTCACAGCAGCCACCTACCAGAGTCATTTGCAAACTGTCCTGAGCTTAAGCAGAAGAGAAAGAGAGAGAAAGCGAGAGAAGGAGAGTGGAGTTGCGGTGGAATGCATAATGAAGGAAAAAGAGGAGACAGAGGGAAGGAACATGGAAGCAGAGCGAGAGGGCAAAGAGGAAGAACTAAGTAAAGACAGAGAAAAGCAAAAGGAAGAAAAACTAGACCCAGTGTTCAGTAATAAGGGGAGCTGTGAGGAAGGCTGTAAGTCAAGTCAAGTCACCTTTATTTATCTAGCACATTTAAAAACAACAGGAGTTGACCCAAGGTGCTTTCCATTAGAAGTCAAATAGAAGTACATAACGGAACTGCTATAATGTGTTCTTTACAATGAGATTTGAAGTTTTGGGATGTACACTCACTTGATTTCTTACTTAAGGTTAGATATAGACTTTGACAATATATCAAATATGTCCACCTGGCCACATTAGCTGTCATGTTGAGCAACCGTCATGGTCTGAAGTACAGCTGTGACTCTAGGTGGCTAGCTGCTCTTGCTATCGCTCTATGAATTCAAAAGTCCAGTGTAGGATTCAGTGGCATATTATAGAGAGGTTGCATATTGCAAACCAAGTGAATACCCCTCATCTCACCCTGCCCTTCCAAGTGTGTAGGGAAATCTTCTGTGGCATATAAAAATGTAAAAAAAAACACATCAGTTTTCAACTTCTAGTTCTACAACACCTCTATTTGTCACCATGATGGTGATCAGTGAGAACTCAAAATACCACCACCATCCAAAACTACACCTCCTCATCACACACTTCAGAGAACCTTACTCTGGCTTACATTCACTTCCTGACAACCCTAGCCCTAACTCTAACCACTACTTGCCAAACCATAAGCTTGTTTCAAACCTAAACCTAACCACAGCCCAATCTTCAAACAAGCCTTACATTTAATGATTTTTTAATGTCGACTTTATTTCCTTTTGGGAACAAAAAGCTGCCACAATGTGTGTGTGTGTGTGTTAACAGTTTAGTCCCCATAACATAAGTAACACATGTACACAAACAACTCTGTGCTACACTTGGCATGACATGGAGACTGAGCGAGGAGGGCTCATGGAGGTGTGTGTCCCATCCTCTCATCTTTGATGCATCTCCTTTCTTAACACATAACCACACACACACACACACACAACCCCACACACACACACACACATTCTTTCCTCCGCCTTGTTTTGTCCCCAGCTCCTACCTCCTCACCCTCCTCCTCAGATGACCGGGCTGGAAAATTAGCTTGTCACATTGGCTTTGAATTGAATTGACCTGAATGTACCTTCCTCAAAAACCCCTCACGTTCTCTCCTCCCCACCCCCCCCATCTCCCTGTTCCGTCTCTGCCTGGTGTGCGGGGATGTATGTATGACCAGCCACACAGCCTGATATATGTTGATGTATACAGACAGACAAAATCACTACCGACAACCCCCCCAAATATGCACCCCTGCATAGAAATACTTAAGAAACCCCAGTATGCCTCTGAAGCTCAGACATCAATAGGATCCATCTCATTCGTTTGACTCGTACACAAGAAGAAATGTCAAAAGCGCAGTTTCTCGTTTTAGTCATTGGTGTGTTAATGTCACAGTGAGAGAAGTTAGCCTAGCCTAGCATAAAATCTCGAGCCAGAGAGATTGTTTCTGCCCACTACTCTGGTTTATTTGCTTGTTTCCTCAAGGGTAAGATAAGAAGACTGCAAAAAATCTCAAACTACATATACTAAACATGAATGTATACAAAGTGGCATCGTGTAGAAAAGATAGCCATGTGTAGGGAAAATATAAGCCAATAAATGATGTGCAAACAAGGGTGTAAGGAATGAAGTTATTTAAGTCCTAAGGTCCATTTCTGTTAAAGTGTTACTGGTGGGGTTTTTTTGGGTTTTTTTAAGTCCATATTTAACATTTACAAGCAGTCGATTCATATGGAATAAATTGCAGACTCTTAAGTTGCTTGTGAATCTAGCTGTGAGCTGTGAGTGGCAGTGCTTCTAAACATATTTGGCATTACTTTACTTGAATTTCATTAATTACCCGGCCTCTTCTGTGACAGTGAGACATCTGCAAAGAGCCAGTATCAGCCGATGTATCAACTTGACTGATTTATGAGTGATATGGGCATAAAAACTTGGTCTCTTTGTTTAACTTGACAAGCACGGCCCTCTGCACTCACCTGTAGGGATGAATCAGTGTCACCGCACACAGTAGCTATTCAGCTCCAGAGGTGAAATATGATGTGACCACACTATTTTACCCTGAGGTAGGGGGTCTGTGTCTGTGTGTGTGTGTGTGTGACATGAGAAAATCTCCTCTACTGATAGACATAGTCCACTCAGGGCAGGAGCATTATTAAATACAGCACTCTACCATTCAGACCCCACAGATGTACATTGTTGCTATTAACTGTAATGAACAGAAATCCTGATGGATACTGTCAAACCATGAGAGCAACGACGGTTATTATTATTTTTGCTTAGCCAAAGAACAAAACACAACCCCTATATAGCCACAAAGGAAATGTTCAATTGGTTTTATATACCATTTAATATAAATATACACTTGAAAGCCTCACTTAAAGAGAATACTTGGTGCACATGGACATTCTCAGAGCAATCAGGGCAAATCATATTTCAACTTACATTAACAAAAACACAACTTCTATGCTTTTTCTACACACAGCCTGAACACAGCCACACAGTTGGGAAAAAGGAGCTTATCAGGTACAATAACTAACACTACCTTTGAGTGTTTACCATGTCTGTGCAGGGCCTGAGAAGACGGCATGGAAGCTTTACTATGGACTTCATTGTAACCTGATGAAGCCACAGTCGAGAGGCCTCATCTATCAAAGCATACGGTCAACGTGTGAGCACAGGAACTGTCCATATCAACAGGATCAACCGATAAAATGACAAATCTCCTCATCCATCTGCTCATGCAGGTACAGGCTTATTAACATACAGAAACACCCCCTGACAGCCCTGTGGCCTTACTGTAGAGTTCCCTGTTGTGGACAAAAATAGCCAAATAGACAGTATATAACAGATGGACTTAGCCACCGTTGCATCACTCACTGGTTTGTAGACTGCTGTTTAGAAGCCTTGAGGTTGGAATTTCACTGTTGCCATGGTCCTTTGAAACCAGACATAATGAGTGAGGGCTGTATCTGACTGAGAACAGACGGTCATATGGTACCAAGTTGCCAATCAGAAGGTAGCCTGCCCTAAAAAAATGTCTTCCTTTATCATCTGTTTTACTCATGGAACCCTAATTTACAAAATGAACACCATGTTGTATTCAGAAATGTTTACAGTCATAGACAACATACAGTATAGCATTAATAAACAACATGGATCACCCTGGGAGAAGACACGTGGGACAGTGTTGCAGAATTCAATGGAGCAATGGACTTAAAGATATAAGTCTCCTTTAACACGTGCTTTTGCATTGATACTGGCATTACTGGCTGCCAAATACATAAAGATGGTTGTGTCTGAATCGTCATGATCTTCCTATCATGCACAGTAAAACCAAACGTGATGGGTCTGTGACTACAGCTCCTACAGGACTGGGATGCTCCTTCTGTCTTACTGATACTCAGCTGTTTAGAAACCAACACTCCCCCCTAGTGGAGACATTACGCATTGTCAGTACGGAGTCAGCATTTACCTTTGGTTGGCCCTGGTCTGAAAACAGACTCATTTGTATTGAACATTAAATAAACATAAACAATATTTTGAAGAAGTTTTATTAGTTTATATCCTGTTTCAAACACACTATCAGAACCATTCCACTAAGTTTGTGTCTGAAAGAAAAGATTCAGCCAAATATAGAAACGCTGTCATCTTAATATGCAAACATTAGTTTCAGTTAGTTTTTCCTGCCTGTACACAATCTAACACCTAGCTGCTGATGGAAAGAATGGTTTCTTTGAGAAACTCTTCTTTTGTTGCTTCTATGATAATAGAAGAGACTGACTTCAGAGAAAAGGACTGCAGAGTTCTGATCAAAGCATAGCTGGCATTTTACCATGCTTTAGATTAAAGACGGGAAATTAGCATATTTTGAGATTACCATCCCACTGTCTGTTGTCTAGGCCTGTTAGCCAATATTTCATCATTTAATCATTGTCTCTATATCTTATTCCAATTGTTGGCAGATTACACTGGTCAGAAAGTCTTTGTGTGATCATTTTCAAAGTTCACAAACTGATTTTTTTTTTTTCAAAGTGTTAAAGAGCACTGCTGTTTTTGATGTGGAAATCATTTTGGCATCCATCAAATTAGAAGTTTATATGCCCATCAAAAGAAGGAGGAGAAATATGAGTCAGTTCAGCTATGGCAATAGCTCAGTCCATTTGTGGTTTAAATCTGTAACTCCACTACCGATTTAACATGTTCTGTATTCTCACCCAATGCCGCCCTCTCCTGGTCTTTGTGGAGTATTGCAGGCACAAGACTGAACTCTTCCACTCTCAGAGGGAAGTTTAATAAGTACACCTAGCTGGTACACTGAGCTGAAGCCAGTGCACTCTAGTGAAGTGTAATAAATCCTCTGCCATGAGGGTTCTCTCTACAGTTTTAGTGGTAACTTCTTAGAGAAGTGTTGATTCACCTGTGCTGCATTACTGGAGACTGCAGTTTGTGGTCCTGTTGAACTATTCTGCTTTATATAAGGTGTTTCTGTTGCTTAGCTTATTTACGAGGGTACTTCAAAAAGCTCTCGGCCTCACCCAGAAACAAGGGGGGTAGCTCCCATTTGGGGCATAACTGTATACTATAAAGCCTTGGATTAGTGTCCACAAAAACTCTAATGTGTGTCGTCATTTCTTTCTAAGGAGAGGAGAGCTTCAAGCTAACGTGCTGTTGCTCCAGGACAATGCGCCCGTCCACACAACACAGATGGCAGTGAGCACAAGTGAGTTTCAGGTTGGGTAAATAAAGTGCACCTGACAGGCGGATTGTCCTGGAGCAACAGCACATTAACCTGAAGCTTTCCTCTCCTTTTTTCTTTAATTGCTTCCAACATTTAGATTTTTGTGGACAGTGATATAAGAAGTTATAGTATACAGTTATGCCCCAAAATGGGATGGTCAAAATACTGGCAACACCTCTCTATAATAAGCACAGTAAGGACATTACAAGGTATTATTACTCATTTCTAAAAATAATGACGCTTTCAAAAACATTCATAGCACTTGTCAACCTGTAAAGACAGAATCTGAGATGGCTTCTTATTGAAATACGGCCTCTCTGTCCTCTGCTCATGTGGAGAATTGTTTCGTTAAATGCAGAAGTCAGGGCTACAATTGTGTGTGTGAGAGACTAAATGAAGCAGGTCTTGCCTCCAGTTCTTTTCCATCTTTTTTAATTTATTTATTGATCTCATCCTAATGGCAGTTTATTTTTTGACCGCCTGCAACAAAGTTAAAACCAACCACCACAAGATTTCGATATTGCAGGATCCATTCCAATTCCTATGCAGCCCTCTAGTGTGTTCCTTCTCCCAACCCCTTAGCCTTCTATAACATGATTCCTAGGGTGGCTGTGGCTCAGGTGGTAGAGCGGGTTGTCCACTGATGGCAAGGTTGGCGGTTCGATCCCCGGTCACCCTCACATGCCGAAGTGTCCTTGGGCAAGACACTGAACCCGAAGTTGCTCCCAATGGCAGATTAGCGCCTTGCATGGAAGTCTGTCGCCATTGGTGTGTGAATGTGTGTGTGATGGGTGAATGGGTGAATGGGTGAATGCGAAACACATTGTAAAGCGCCTTGGGTACCGCTAAGGTACAAAAAGGCGCTATATAAGTGCAGACTATTTACCATTTACCATTCTCAGATCACTCCTATGCTGTCGAGGATGTCACCATAACAGAAATTTGCTAGTTGGTACCAATACTGCTAAAATTAGACAGTTAGTGATATCAATTTCAATACCAAGGAAAGAAATAAACCAATGAAGTCTAAGTTTTTCAACATCAAAAATTTAATATGAAAAATTTAAGATGGAGCTTTCAAGCAATAAGAAAGACATCCATGATTCTTACAATAAAACAGTGTTGTGACAAAAAATAAAAAAACAAAAGTTCTCTCCCGTTCACATTTATTCTTAAAAGAACTTCAATATGGAGCATTTATATGACTGATATACAGTCCTCCATCACCCCATCCATCCCCAGTTTTCATCTGAACCAGTGTCTATGAGCTCATCAGTAGTGTTGCTTCACATCAAATCCACCCTGTCCCCCACCATCAGACTCCATCAGGCCTAATCGTGAAAGATACTTGTGCACGCCGTGTCAAATACATCGATTACTGAACCTGTTGACCTTTCTCTTCTTTGAGTATTAATCGAAGTGCTGACGAATCAGAATACAAAGCCCCTCTCTCCCATGTATAGTCTTTTTGCACCATAATGATGTTGTGTAGCTCCAGCAGGGACAGTTTCAAGCGATGAGCCGATTAAAGATCTCCCCAACACTGTTTAAGCACTGTCCAATGGTGCTTTAACATTCACAGATCTACTTTGAACTTGGTTTCATTTAAATCTCATTCCAAATGCCATTTGCACAAAAAAATTTTGCACTCACATTTCATTCATCTTTTTTGTGTACATACTATTTTGTTGCCTAATTATTGGTATTTTGTGTAAATATATGTTTTTATTGATCAGTTGCTGCTATTTTTTCTATGTACATACTTATTTTATTTTATTACTTAATTATTGTTATTTGTTATTGTTATTTTTCTTGCACTTCTGCTATTTCTTTCTCGTGCTGCTGTAACAGTTGGAATTTCCCCCAATGGGGGATCAATAAAGGAATATTCTATTCTATTCTATTCTATTCTATTCTTTCATGTTTCAAGCTTAATTTCCAGGTTATTTTTCTCCACAGAGGTTATACACCTACAACTTCTTAGCTGTGTGGACTGACATATGATATCTGAGCCCTGAAAACCAACTAAATCTTTTTCCACATGTGTTACAAAGGTACGGCTTCTCACCTGTGTGGATTCTCATGTGGACTTTCAAAGCAGCACTATGACTGAAACTTTTCCCACATGCATTGCAAGAAAATGGTTTTTCACCTGTGTGGATCGCCACATGCCTTTTAAATGTTGAGGAGTCACTAAACCTTTTCCCACAGGTGTTACAAAGGTACGGCTTCTCACCTGTGTGAGTTCTCGTGTGGATTTTGAGGATTTTGCTATCTCTGAAACTTTTCCCACACGTTTCGCAAGTAAACGGCTTCTCACCTGTGTGAGTTCTCACGTGGACTTTGAAGGCTTTGCTATCTCTGAAACTTTTCCCACACATTTCACAAGCAAACGGCTTCTCACCTGTGTGAGTTCTCGTGTGGACTTTGAGGGTTTTGCTATCTCTGAAACTTTTCCCACATGTTTCGCAAGCAAAGGGCTTCTCACCTGTGTGGATTCTGTAATGTTTCTTTAGTTTGAACTTATCTTTAATGACTTTTCCACAGACGTCACATATTAGAGGCGTTTTCCCGGTGTAATTATCACAGTAATTCTCTGACAGAGAGTTGTCTACATTCTTACTGTTACTGCTGTTTCCCTGACATGTCTTCAACTCTGCATTTCTAGTTGATCCTGAGTCGACTTGCATGCTTACAGCCGGAACTGAGCTCTCAACTACAGGAGAACTGTGAGAGAGGAGCTGGTCGTTGTTTGGTTCTTGCTCAGTGTGCTCACTTTCCTCGTAAGGAGGAGTCACCACAAAGGTATCAGTCTCCTGCTTCATTACAAACAGCTGTCCGTCCAGACTAGTGCAGATTTCCACTGTTTCCTCTTTAATCTCTGGAAAATCTGTATCCTCTTTTTCCAAACTGGAGTTCCCCTCCTGGTTACAGAGCTTTTGGTCAGCGGGAAACTCCTCATTTCGGCAGAAATAGTACTGTGGGAGATCTGAAAGGACAAAAGGACACAAGATTATTAATGTGGTGGTAAGAAAACATGCAGCTGCCAGTTTGTATTTGGGACTGGTGGTTCCAGGAGATTCTGCTCAAGAACTGGGCATTTGATAAAAAATAATTTAATTTTTTCTGTTTAATTATTAAATTCTTAGCAGTAGGAATGATACAAGGGTCTCCAAATTATTGATAATTTGTTTGCACATATTTTTCTAGATTGTGCACAGGATCAGCAAGGATCTAAAGGTAAACACAGTACTGGGTACTTTTCTGCACATCACACACGTGAGTTTGATGCTTTTCAAATGTGTCTGAATAAAGCTGCTGCCCTCAGAGCCCTTAAACATGTTTGAATGTGTAATTAATATGCTTATCAATATCTGGCCCTTGTATAATAATAATAATCTAACCTTTATTGATCCCCTTGGGGAAACTCCTTCTCTGCATTGACCCATCCTATTCTTAACTATACAAACTAGGAGCAGTGGGCTGCCGCAGTGCAGCGCCCGGGGAGCAGTCAGGGGTTAAGGGCCTTGCTCAAGGGCCCAGAGTGGTGGTGACTGGGACAAGCGGTCGCTCTCACTTTCCCACCTCAACCTCTTGCCAGTCTGGGGAGTCGAACCGGCGACCCACCGGTTACAAGTTCGCTTCACAAACCACTAGACCACTACTGCCCCTAGCAAGTTGCTCAGATGAAGGTTTCTTATTCAAGACAGATAATATAGACATTATAGACTGTAAAGCGCAACAACAACACTATATTAATGACCAATATACCAAAGTGTCATTATACGAATGAAATTATCATTATGACATTATATTAATGACCAACATACCAATATAGTGTCATTACGGTAATTTCATTCGTACCTGAATTAAATTACCGTAATGATACTACAATGGTATATTGGTCATTAATATAGAGTGTCATTACGGTAATTTCATTCGTATACGGTAATTTCATTACCTGTACCAATATAGCATCATTACGGTAATTTCATCC
>OMNN01103466.1:17491-31445 GCA_900302755.1 Chromis chromis
AAAAAGGTAGTAAATTGTCATTAATGTAGCCGTCACAACTGATTCTGATGAACAGTTCAGTAATTTTTAGTATCACAGACACAGAGATGTTATTTATAGAGTCTGTCTTGGGTATATATGATCAGACAAGGCGACAAATAGATATAAACTATGTGTTTTTGTATGTGGTTGACATGATTCCAAGGGTGATCACTAAGTAAATGGACTTGATTTAGTTTTATCTTTTCATGTTTTTCATCAGAAGAATGTGTATTTGTGATTTTAAAGTATGTGCTTTACCTTGAATGTGAAAAACAAGTTGTGTCTGTTTGCATGTAGAAGTTGAAGAAAATGAAGCAGTGCTTTGGAGTTTATAGGCAGAATTATGGTGTTATAAGTGCATGAAGCATGAAAAATCGAGCGCAATTCTTATCTTATCTTATGCAAATACTTTATTGGCTGTGAAAGAAGTCAGAATACAAACCATCTTTTTTATCCAATATTTGCAGATATTAGCGAGCTACATTAAATGGTTCACTCTTGTCATGAAACGGCTTCATGTCTGCTTTAAACACATTTTAAGAAACGGATACAGGTTTCAGAAGTTGCCTCTGCAGGGAGAGTAAATGTTGGACGATGCTACATCTAGTGGTACAAAACGTTAACAACCATGTTTACACAAACATTGATGCAATACACTGAGTTATGTTTTAATAAAAACACGAGCAGTATGTCTAAAAGTTATAAAACCACTGTGTGATGTAGAGAACTGTAAAGTAAAATGTAAATAGAATTTCATTGTGATTCATTTCTTATATTTAACAGGTACTAAATGTGCATCTATAAATCCTGTGCTTGTTGCTCCCTCTGGTGGTTTTCTGCTGCTTCTGCTCAAACACATGACAACAAATCAACTTTTTACACAGTAAAAAGGTTTTACATAACACAATGTACACTGTGGGCGGCTGTGGCTCAGGTGGTAGAGCGGGTTGTCCACTTATCGTAAAGTTGGTGGTTCGATCCCCGGCCCCTCCGCATGCCGAAGTGTCCTTGGGCAAGACACTGAACCCGTAATTGCTCCCAATGGCATGGCAGCTCTGTTGCCATTGGTGTGTGAATGTGTGAATGAGAAACACATTGTAAAGCGCTTTGAGTACCACTGAGGTAGAAAAAGGCGCTATACAAGTGCAGACCATTTACCATTTACTGTATAACAACAGGAGTAACACTTAATAGGCAGAAATGTATCTAAAACTGCAGCTCATCTTCTCAGAATGATTCAAACAACTTCATTCTCTCTTGCACAGAAAGGCCTTCTTTTAAACTCTGGAGGAGAAACACAGACAAAACATAGAAAATAAGAGATACATGAAAGAAGGGAAAGTGAATTCAAGTTTTAAAACTCTAGTTAGTGCGACTGAAAGGTTTGAAATGGGTTTAAATTCACAGAAATCATAAATACTTCGCAAAACTTTGGATTTGGACACTTTTATGGACTTTAATAGGTGAAAAATGAAAACTGGAAAACATACTGGTGCTGTAATGGCTTTTACCTTTGATCTAACTCCTCTTATTTGCCGCAGGAGCGATGATTTCTCAGTTTTCTTCAGAAAAGCAGAGCTGTGTGAGTTTATCGCAGAGTCTTCTTAGAAAAGAAATGCAGAGAGAGAGGGAGTAAAGGACAATCTGAACATGCATTTAGTCAAATGTGTGCTGATAAATGACTCATTAAAATAGGCAGCACTCCTGATAATCTGATAATCATTACATTTTATAGATAAAGTTAAAAGTGTCTCACCGAGGCTCTGTCCTGAAGTGTCTTTGTTTGGAGACCAAGTGCCGAACTTGAAATCTTCCCCATGTTGATGATGTTCACTCTGGCTGTTTGTATAAAGGGCCTGGAGCTTATTCTGAGCGTATAGTTTGTCCTGTAAAACACACACACTGAGCTTTTAGTTAAATATTAAATGGAATAGAGTTGATGTGAGATGCTTGCTTTTGAGTTCCATTTAAATCCATCCACAGGTTTCATTAAACACAAAGGAAATCATGTTTGTATGAATAAATAAATGTGTGATCTCAGTACCAATCGAGCGATCTTCAACTCCTCTCTGAGAGAACGAGCTTCTTGTCTGAGAAACTGCATCTCAGCCTCTCTGGCCCTCAGAATCACCTGCAAAACAAGAAAAAGTATCAGTACCAGCTTTAACTTTAAACAGCACAACTCAGACAAATGTGACACTTACCTCCATCTCATATAAGCTGTCAACATGTGGTTGTTTCCCATTCAGAGAGAAATGAAGCTGAGACATTTCATCTGTGTCTCTCTAAAAGGAAAAACAATTATAGGAAATTATTGACGACTGTTCGCTCTGCTGAGTCGTAAATATAAGCAGTGCGTTTCTACCTGTTTCTTTTTGAGCTCCTGGTTTTCTTTTTGGTACTGCATCAGTGCTTTCCTCTCGTCCTGCAGCTCCTGGCTCAGCTGAGAGTTTTCCAGACATTTCTCGGTGTGCTGAACCGACAGAACCTCCAGCTCCTTTTGCATTAACTGGATGTCCTTCCTGGGAGGATGAAGCAGAAACACAGACATGCTCCGGTTTTAGAAGGAAAGGACATATATTTGATGAATATACTATTTTTTATTTGAGATTTTGGGGCATTTTTGACTGAATATGAGGAGAGAGAACAAGGAAATAACATGCAGTAAAGGTCCTGGTTGCAAGGATTCAAGCAGACTTCTTGCTGCACATATATTCATCCCAACCAGGTATAGAACAGCTAATTAATAGAATATTAATTGAGAGTAACATAGCTATTATGACAGATTATGGACAAATAGTTAGTAATTGTTGATTCATTCTTTTTTTTTTATAGAAAATTTCACACAAATGTTGAGGATAGAAGAAGCATAACTGCAGTGCTATTGGGGAAATCGTTGCTTTATTGCATGTAATGATGGACATAATGATTTTTTTTATATATCTGACAGTGTATTTTTGTAAATGTATTGCCAATAAAGATTTAAGGGGAAAACATGTGAGTAATTATATTATTAGAACAGGTACGTATCTTGTGTTTGTGTACATAAATACTAAATGTGTCATTACAATTGTCATTTTATTTAATTTATTAGGTCGCTCTAATTCAGAATTTGCTCTCATAGATGCACATCTGTGTCCATGTTGGTCTCTGTACGTGAGCAGACTGAACTGGCAACCTGCTGCTAATTCAAGGTTCTTTATCTGCCAATACTTTGACTTTAACTCACAGTAGGTCTTGATCCTGATCTGAGTCATAACTGATGCTTGAAAAATCAGAAACCTGTGCGGTAAGGTAATTCTGCTCCAAAATAAATTGATTTTAATCTTAGTTTAACACCAGAATTAACCTGTCAAAGGTGTTACTTTCAAGGTCAATAGGTTTCACAACTGCATATATACTAATACATTCATTTCTCATTTATTTTCCTGTCTTTTCTTTTTTAATTTTATCTTTTAGGTGACAAAATGTGAATCTTCTTCTTAAGAAATGTTACTGACGCATTTCAAATCTGATCTGTCTGCATACCATAAACACTGTATAAAGTACATATAATAATACAGTACAAGACAATAGCCATGGAATAAATGCTGCAGTGAAAGAGTAGACATACGTATTTAAGTAGCTTTAGTGTAAGAGAAAAACAAGTATTTTGAAAAGACCATTATTGACTCACTCATATTCGATGTGGAGTTGTGTGAAGTCTGAACTCTCCCTGATGTGCTGAGACTGTCGGCTTCTCTCCAGCTCCTTTTTATGAGCTCTGCGCATTGCGACGATGGCTGTGAACAGCAAAACTTACATTCAACCAACTTTTCACGATGAATAAAGTCTTGATTTATTCCTTTTCTCGTAAAATATGCAAAAACAAAGTAAACATTCATACATATTATGCAGTTTCCACTAATAGGATGCCATTTTTCCATTTTATTAGACTCTTTCGACCACAGAGCTTTTAAGTTTGTATGGTTTCTTGCTGAAAGTCATTTACCTGCCATTGTAGCAGCTGTCTCCTCCTGCAGGAGCTGGTCTTTCTCCCTTTGAAGTTCAGCCACCTCCTTCTGATGCTGCTGATTTAAATCTCCAATCAGCTTCCTGTGTGTTTCCTCCATAGCAGCGAAGCCCTCGTCACAGGAGGCCTAGGTTGACATTTAGAAATTATTTTTAATGGATATATGTATACAAATACAGAGGTTATATGTACTGTTATGTAGTGCTTATGTAAGTAGACATTCTCTGTATATTTATTAAACGTCTAAATGAGTAGAAGGTCCCATCTATCTTTCTCACGTATTTAGAGTGTTTTCTGAGAGCTGATTAATGTTTAAAAATATATGTTTTAACCCTTTAAGACCTGAGCCTCAAAATGTCCTCCTGGTCTTTTTTTTTTTTTAAATTTTGACTATAAAAAGGTAAGAAAATGTCCTGTGAGTGCATTTTTTCAGAAGAAAAATGATTTACTGCCTATTATAAGAGTTAGGGTAATTTTACGGTAATTTCATCCAGCGGATTCCTGGGGGGGTTATGAATGAAATTACCGTAATGACACCATATTGGCTGTAAAGCGCAACGCCTCAGCTTTGAGAAACCGTTAGATTTTTTTCCAATAGCACAAACGGTGACATATTTACGGTATTCCAAAGTGCGCTTGCCCAAATGTGTCGCAGATGACGCACTAGGACTTAAAGGGTTAAAGTCTATAATTAGTGTCTGTTACCTGAAGTTTTTCCAGATCTTTCTGATAAGCCTGTCTCATGGCCACTGCATCACCTCCCAGCTTCAGGATCCCGCTCTGGTCTGGTAGATTAGATGTACCTTCAGTGAAACAAGGCGCCTTCTCTCTGGAAACACAAGACTTGATGTAGCAGCCGTGCAGGTGTTTCATCTCCTCCTCGTGGATCTGCTGCAGCTCCCTTATCTTCTCCTGGAAGTCCATTTCCAGTTTTTGCATCCGTTCCTCGTGAAACTCCTCAATTTTCTGTATGTTCTCCAGCAGTCTCTGGTTTCCATTTTCTACAGATATAATCTTTTGCTCAGCCCGCTCTAGTTCTTCTCTAAGTTCACTGTTGTCCTCCTGAAGCTGACATAAGGTTTGATTAAAGGCCTCCTGCTCGTCCATTAAGTTCATGTCCTGCTCTTTGCACAGACTTTGCACTTTGTTCTGTAACGCCTCACTCTGCTGAATCTCCTGCTCTAAATCCAGGTAGAGCCTGTCTGACAAGTAAATTAACTTTGCCTGCTCCTGCATATAATTTAACTCCAGCGCAGAAGCGTTTTCCACATCCGGACTACTGCACTCGCTGACTGGTCTTTTATCATCTGGGATCTCTTGGCAGAGCTGGCGTAAGAATTTAGCTCTTGTTTGCAGCCGGGATATGAGCCTCTCTAACCAGTCCGGTTCTTTCTCTGCTTCCACCTTTTTGTCATCAGATTCAACTGGTTTTGCAGCTTCTTCTTCCACCTGCTCCTCATAAGGTGCCAACTCTGGTGGACTGATATCTGCCAGACCCACCCTTTGACTCTCAGCCTCTTGATTAGTCACTCCTTCATGCTGTTGCTGGAGTTTTAAGGCAGCATAAATGAGCTCCGCTTCAGCGCAGACTCGACTGATCGCGCTCTGTAAGGTTTCATCACTGACACAGTCGGTTCTCCCAGACTGCATCTTTCCTCCTCTTTTTAGGGCTATTCTTTGGGAGATTATGTTTTTGTACCTGTGTGCTACATCTCCCCCGTTCTCCTTTGATGCTAAAGACAGCTGGAAGACACCTCGTTGACTCTGAAGCACAGACATCATTTTTTCTACCACAAATAATTCCCTCTTTAAACACTTTCCGACACTTTCTACGTCATCCGCGGAGCATTGTGTGCTACTCTCAGCTAGTTTCTCATCACTGAGGATCTTTCCCTCTCCTCTGCTGGCATTATAAGATTCATGCTGCTGTTTCTCTGCATCTTTCTCCCCCTGCTGAAGACAGGCAACAACAGTGGCTAGCTGCCTCTCAAAGTCTGGCATATTAATGGTGGGAGCTTGGAGCCTCTCCCTGCAGGCCTGTATGATGTTCAGAGCGACCTGGAACCTGCCGACCAACATCCTGCAGCGGTTCTCCGTCTCCTGGGCGAAGCGCTGGTTCTGCTTGGCCTGACTGTGCAGAAGCAGACTGAGGTGCTGGGCGGTCGCTCGGCTCTGGGTCAGCTGGGAGCAGAGGTGGGGGTCCTGGCAGCTGATGTGATTCTGGTGTTCCTCCAGTCTTTGCGTAATGTCCCTCAGTTTCTCCTCTGTCACGTAAAGCTTGGTTTCAAGTAGCTGGATGACAGACATGAACCTCTCTGGGTCGTCTCCTGCGGTGATGATGTACTGGTACGATGCGTCGACGGATCGAGAGCGCCTTCTTGAATGTTCATGAGAGCTGTTAGACAACTGGCAACCCTCTATCCTGCTTTCATTTGGCTCCATTGTTTGCTGAAGATGCTCTGAAGTCTCATCTTTCTGCTGAGGAGAGCCACAGGTGCCAACTTTCATCACTTCATTTAGTTTAAGTTCTGTCTCCTCCAAGCTGTTACCCAAGACTTCCATCTTAAGCAAGACTTCACTCAGCTCTTGCTCCTTCCTGTCCAGCAGTCTCTCGTAACCTTCTCGTATCTCCTGTGTTTCCGACTCCCTTTGCTGCACCTTCCCTAACGCCACCTGCAGCTCCTCACAAGCTCTCTCATACGAATGCTCCAGGTTGTAGTAGTGAGTTTCGTCTGTCTTCAGGCGGTCCTGCAGCCTGCTCACCTCCCGGTCTGCCTCTGATAACTGGTTCTGCAGCTCTTGGCAGCGTTGGTCGGCCTGCTGTCGTTCCTCTTGGAGTCGCTGAACAGCAGATACAGTACACGTCAACTCCTCCTGAAGCTGTCGTTGGGCCTCCTCTATCTCCCTCGTCCATGTCTGGGTCTTATTCAGGCTCTCCACCTGCTGCTCGGCTTTGCCCAGTTTCTCCTGAAGGTCTTGGGAGCGTCGTTCGGCCTGAGCCAGATTAGCAGCCAGGCTCCTCCGTTCTCTCTCCTGACTCGCCTGAAGGAGCGCGAGGTGATTCTGCAGTCGAGCTTCTTTTTGAGCCTGAGCATCCTCATAATCACGAAGCTGAGCGGACACCTCGTGGAGATTATTCCGCAGCTGTTCTGCCTCCTGCTGGAGACTTTGGTAGCTCTGTAATTCCTGCTCCAGCTGTGTCAGACGGGAGGCGGTCTCCCTCCTCTGCTCCTCACTGATGCTCAGCTGGGACTTCAAGGAGGCCACACAACGCTCCCACTCCTCCTGCTGCTCCTGGAACCGCAGGCGATCCTGCTCCAGGTGGGCTTGTGCGAGCGCTGTGGCATCACCTGTAACCAGCAGCTGTGCTTGTTGAGCTAAGAGGTCGACTCTTCGTCGTAGTTCAGCTTCTCTGGCTTCCTCGTTGCTCCTCTTTGTTGCCTCCAGCTCAAGGCGGAGGTTGTGATTTATCTTCTGCAGCTGCTGCACAGCCAAAGATTGGTCTGAAGATGAGCTGGTGCCATTCTACAAGACAAGAAGCTTTAATTAGGAAAACTTTTCATATATAACATTATACTTCCTGATATTTAAAGGACAAGTTTGCAGAGTTTGGTGCGAGGAATGTAACCTTGAAGATAGCCACTTGCTTTGATATTAATGTCACCTTGGATTCTGTTACTCATCACAAAATCATTTAAGAAGGAACCTTTTATGTACAGCAGTAACAATCACATCAATAATGTTTTAAATACACATATGGGCACATCAGTGTTGTTTTACAATGGACTTAAAGGTAGAGTAAGTCATTCTAATGCAATTAACTGTCCTCGTGGGCCCATAGTTTTAGTTTAAGATCTCTACCTGCTTATTATTAATGAAAATGTGACTTTCTTCAAGTTTTTTGAAAGAATTGTTCTTTTTATATTGTCTTATTTTTACTGCACAGCCTTGAGAACAGTCACTTTGCATTTCACTGTACATATTGTATGAGCATGCGACAAATAAAAACTCTTGAATCATGAATCATGGTTCATAGTGTCCCAGCCTGATTCACACAACACCATTTCAGCCAACCAGCAATAGAGGACATTCAAATTCACACACATGGCAACCCTATGAATCCCTACATGTTTTCTGGAGTATAGGGTGATTTTAAAACACTGCTCCCTCTTAATTTTTGCAGCGGAGGGTTTTTGTGCAGCAGTAGTTTGTGGAACAGTGTGAGAGATCACGGCAACTGCTTCTCTTCTCACTGTTTTGAAGAGGAAACGTCGAAAGAGAAACTGGTCTCAGCTCTGTTTCTTTGCTCATGGACACATAACCATGACTCCCAATAAAAGATACTGATACTGTAGTTGCCTGTATGGTTCTACCAACCAATAAAAACAATCTGAACGACTCACTATTACTTGATTTACTCATTTTGAACGCTGTGTTTGTGTTACATGTCATTCATTTGGTGAAGATTTTTATTAAAATGTTTCAACTATGAGAAAGAAAGATCATCTTCTATGCAGTGTAAGGCTGGAATGTGTGTTTGTGTTGGTGCTCTAGCAATGCATGTCAATGAATTAGGGGAGCAAGGCTTTTAAATAAAATAGCGCACTCCACCTTTAATGATAATGCACATGCAACCTGTCAACTGTGCTGCTAATATACATTTAAATAGATATATTTTCTGCGTTTTCTGCTCCCTACCTGTGGACAAAACCTCGAATGGCTCTCTCTCTCCTGTTGCAGCTCCTCCTGCAGATTCTTGTTTAGCTGCTGGAGCCGAGACAGTTCCCTCTGGGTTTGTTCCAGCTGCAGAGAAATAAGAACAAATACAAATCTTAAATGCATTTTTTGCACTTCTCATAGAATTCCTCACTAGATTCAATTGTTTGTTATTTCTAGTTTGGTATCACTTAGGTATAGCAGATAGCTGGCATTGTATTGTGGTGGAATTACAGATATGATCTCACCTCTTTGACAAGTTGCCCAGTTTTCTGCTCACACTGAAGTGCTTCCTTGTCTTTTGTGCAGGTGGCGGCTGTTGATACCTGTTGCTCTTCCCTCTGGGTTGTGGTTTCGACACGTTCAATTGCACTCTGTGTGTTTGGATGTTCATCAAAACACTCGTCATTTTGCAGCACCTCTGGGGAATTAGAGCTGTCACTCTGGGATCCTTCGACATGCAGTGATGCATCTGTCACAGCTGGTGCACAGAAGATAACACAGATAAACATTTAGTACAGTGTGATCTATGGCAAAACAGTATGTTGACATGTATTTCTCCCCACGTGTCCAGTATTCACACAAAGCAGCATTTCACATTCATAAACTGACTCACTGAATGTAATTTAATTAAAGTATTTCTATATCATACATCAAAATCTAGTACATGCAGCAGGAATCTGCATCAGTTTTACATTTGGATACAATACTATTTCCTATTTGCCTCGGTTTGTTTAATGGCTCACCAGTTTGTGTGGTTCCAACAAGGCATTGATGACCACCTTCGCCCTCCTCCACCTGGTGAGGAGGACTGGTAGGAGATGATTCAGAGGAGGCAGAGGGTGAAGCAGGAGGAGGAGGAGGAGGAGATGATAAGTTCCCATCAGCTGAGCTTTGAGCACTTTCCGGCTGCAGTTTAGGCTCCTGTTCTTCCTGTTTATGTTGTTGTTGTTGTTGTTGTGAATCGGTCACTGTTCGGTCACCAGTTCTGAGCTCTTGCAACAGCTCAGTCTCCTGCTCTGAAAGGGAGCTGTGAACAAAATAAATTTTGGCAAGTTAAATCCACAAATATCCAGATCAGCCCATGTCAATATAAACTGGATTTAAGAAATATGTTGCTGCACCATCTCAGATTTTGTTCAGTGTTTACTTGTTTGTTATTTGGAACCCAAAACTAAGTTCTGTAAAATATTTTTGGCTGAATTTTCAGATGTGGGATTTTTTGTAAAGAAATGTTTCATCTGGGAAGCTATTTTAAGGGCTCACTATTTACATAAATATAACTCATAAAGCCATGAAATTTGGTGAGCACATCGACAAAACTGCTACCAGTAGATCCAAATAATGGAATGGCTCCAACTGAGGCCAAAGTTTTAATTATTTGCCCTTGAGAACAGAAAAAAAGTGCAAACTTTTTGAACTGGGGTGGTTTTGTGGCCCCACAAAGTTTCTCAAAGTGAATATTTATGGATGTTTTCCTATTTTCTACTAAAAGCACAGTGTTTGGTCAACATTTCACCAACTTTTGAGGCACTAACATTAGTAGAATTTGTTGCATTGCAAGTACTACAAGCCACTTTTTTTTTTTGGACAAAATGTTGATGTAGACTCATTCATAGGACCACAGAGGTTGGCATGCCAATTAATTCATATATTGTCATTAGATGTGAAAAGTTACAAATTGCTTCCAGGTTGTCTTCATGTTAAAATTTAACAACATGTTTTGCCTCACTGAATGTTCCCGTACATACTTAATAACATAAACCCTCAATAAAATCCATCCTACTGGCAGATCTCTGGAGATCCAGGGATGATGGAATAAACAGTATTTTGTTTACAAGTCTGACACCAACGATGCAGCACTTAAGAAATAAAATAAAGTCTACCTTGTGGTGTCTTGTGTTAGACTGGGCCGCACGTTCTTCAACACTGCTTGGACCCAGTTGCTTCTCATCCCAGCAGTCATTGCACACAGTGTGTAAACCCCGTCTCTGGTCTGTGGAAACAAAAGAATATGATTCATTACCACATCTCTTAGGGAAAGTTGGTGGATGTGCTGGATAAAAATACTGTTAACCAGTTGTATTTATTGTCAACACTGTTTATCCTAACTGTCAGATTTATTTGATTTTCCCTCAAGTAGCTTGTTTCTTGCTACCAAGCTCAACTCTCTTTCCACAAGCTTTTAAAATAGTCTCTAAAGGACTCCTTTCAGTGATATTTTTAGAGGTACTGATGCATTTTAAAGGGTTTTCAGGTAGTGGGATGTAAAGAAAAATTACAAGTGCATGGTAGGGAGGAGATAATGGATTATTATGAGTAAAACAACATGGTACAGAAAGAAAATTGCAGGATTGGAGGTAGATGTATCAAGTAACTTCAGTCACATCCAGAGCCAGAGAGGTAAAATGAGGTGTTTGTTTTAAAAGGAAATCACAAGAAACTATAGTTGCTAATAATTCCTGAGTTTTAGAATTAGAATTACAAGAGCTTGACTAAAATTGATGATACTGAGACACATCGACGGCTCACATCTTTGCAAATGCACAGCTTGCTCAAATAACTCATTGTAAACGCATGATGATGTCACAACTTGACACAGTTATTTTACTGACTTTTCCCACTTTAAGGTATACTTCTACACTTCTAAACATTTAACAAGTCAATACAAAAGATATTAAAACTTGCTTTGTGCTTTGTGCTTTTGCTTTATTTGCATTAACTCCATTTAAGGTCAATTATAAAATATCTTGCAGTGCAATAACAGAGTGACCAACAGAATCAGCAACACAGTTTAATCATTATGCACAAGAGAAATTATACTGCTTCAATAAATAATAAAGGCTTATGATGGATCCTTGTGGTACACCTTTAGTGACCCCAGACTGGACCTCTTCTACAACTGGATAATAAGGTTAATTTTGTCCTCACCTTTACATGGAGGGACAAGACTTTAGCTACTTTAAGCCACTGCATTAAGACATTTATGACAGACCATGACCTTTGCGGCCTTTAGACCCTTAACATCAGTGTGTAAAAGGTTCAGATAGAAAACTGTAATATGTTCATAAATATCTTACCTGTTTCTTTCCTTTGTTGCAGTGATGATGACACGCAGCAGTGGGAATCAAAGAGGACGACTCCGGAGGCTGAGGGGAGCTGCTGGGTTTCATCTTCTCTGCATTATCACCGTGACACTGGTCTTTTTTACTTCTTTAATGAAAATAGAAAGGACACAGATTAATAATAAAACCCCAATCAGTGCACACTAACATCATTTCAGAGAGCAAATACCAAAACAACAACATCTTGATAACAAACCTCATTTGCTCTGCAGAGGATGAACGCTGGCTGGAGTTCAGAATTTTCTTCCCAGTGGGTTGTGATTTTTTTAATTGTGAACTCGTTTGGTTTGAATCTGCTGCACAGAAAACGCAAAGAAACAGTTGAATATGACCCAATTTGAAAAGATTCTTTAGTGCACATTTATCATTATTCCCTGTTTAATTTAAGATCTTCTTTATTGGGGTGCAAACTGATAAGAAATGGCACAATAACAAAAGAGCAACTACATTTAGATATTAAATATTCTGCACATCTATATAAATAAAGACACATAAGACTGAGCAGACTGAGACATCCACCCTGCAAGAAGGATTGCTACGGCAGGTCATTCATCCCATCTGCAATAAGACTTTACAACATCAGCATCACTGGCTGATGTTAACAGAACTGGTTTCATTTAAATCTCATTCCAAATGCCATTTGCACAACAAATTTTTGCACTGCACTGCACTCATATTTCATTCATCTTTTTTGTGTACATACTATTTTTGTTGCCTAATTATTGTTATTCTGTGTAAATATCTGTTTTTATTGCTCAGTTGCTGCTATTTTTTCTATGTACATACTTATTTTATTTTATTACTTAATTATTGTTATTTGTTATTGTTATTTTTCTTGCACTTCTGCTATTTCTTTCTCGTGCTGCTGTAACAGTTGGAATTTCCCCCAATGGGGGATCAATAAAGGAATATTCTATTCTATTCTATTCTATTAGATAAATGCATATTTAAACAACAACATATATAGACGTCAGTGGCAGTCAATTATCTCCCTTTGTAGTCTATCTTTTCTCAGTTTTGTTTTTTAGAGGGTGATCAGGATTGACGTTATTTTCGACTCAGTAATTAAACATTTGAATCAATAATAAAAACAAAACAAAATGACGGACTCTTATTGTGAAGCAAAAATCCGAGCTTTTACTGTGAAGGTACAGGTCTGGAGGTACGTGACGTTGAGGCGCGGTTCCCGGTCCGTTAGCAGCTCTTTAGCTAAAAGCTAGCTGAGAGGATGCCGTCGATTGAATACGACGAGTGAGTGTTCTTAGAGAGTTCCCCTAATTTCTGGTAATACGTGAAGTATTTTATTGGTCTAATGTTGCATGTTTGTGCCTTTGTTCCAGCTCCAAGCCCAGCTGGGCAGACCAAGTCGAGGAGGAGGGAGATGAAGGTAAAGAGCTTGTTAGCATACGTAGCTAATGCTAGCATAGGTCCTGTAGACTGGTGGCCGCAGGACGAGGCCGGCTACTCGGCTTCCACCTCCACGTGGTTGTCGGGCATAATACTCGAGCTAAAATGTACTTATTTATGGACGTGTTGGCTATCTAACCGTTGAAAGGCGTAAATTAGACAATTTGAGTGACTGACATAGGTTGACTGTTTTTTAAGGAAATGTGTGGCCGACATATGCTGTGGCCTGTGACTTAGGCTGAGTCTTCCAGTAGTAACACGAAGACGGCTAACAGCTAGCAAGCTGCGTTAGGAAGATAATTGTGTTACTGGAGTTAGTGAGACTACAGCTTAATTTATGTACTCAACCACTGTGTCAGAAATTATGTTTCTTTGTTCTCTAATGTCCACACTGCTGTTTGGGTGTGAAGTGAGTCCTGGACCGAATTAGAACTGGAGATGTGATCAATAGATAAGAAATTCAGAGACCGTATACAGCAGGGGTGGGCACTCCTGGTCCTCGAGGGCCCCTATCCTGCATGTTTTAGATGTTTCCCTCTTCCAACACACCTGATTTAAATGATCATCTCATCATCAAGCTCTGCAGAAGCCTGATAACGATCCTGATCATTTGAATCAGGTGTGTTGGAAGAGGGAAACATCTAAAACATGCAGGATAGTGGCCCTCGAGGAC
>OMNN01103466.1:31465-41935 GCA_900302755.1 Chromis chromis
GGCATCACAACTCCAACCCATCTCAATTTCATAGCCTTTGCAAAGGCTATGAAATTGAGATGGGTTGGAGTTGTGATGCCTGGAGAGCAGGTTCACATGCCATTATTGACTAGGACTGATAATGATGAAGACGATGAGGAAGTGGTGATAGGAGGCGAATTGGTGGGGAAATGTCCATTTTAAATATTTAGTCTCATTAGAGTTTTAACATTTATTTCTAGTATTGCTTGTTGTTACATTCAATGTTTCAATTTACATTTGTTGTTTCACAAAGATATTGCTTAGTATTTTCTTTTCTTTGCTCCTAGGACGATTTTGGGGGGAAACTACTGTGAGGGTGGTTGGTGATTTAAGGACCCTGATGTTCTGAAGGAATTCAGATATTCGAACAAGGACTAAAAATCGACTGAAGGCTGAACAAGGAAATTGTGAAAACATGTTCAAGCTCAAAACACCATCGAAACTGCATTGAGAGTCGACACTGCCGAGAAGCTCCAGTGTGATCCATTTTATGTCTTTTGCATTTATTCTTAGAGTATTGGATTTTGTTTTATCATATTGGAACTTGAGATATTGACAGAGGATGTAGTGGTAATCATAGTAAGATATAATAGTTTGAATTAGGTTTGAGTCTGATGATTATTGCATGAGCAACATTTAAATGTTATGATATTTTCTTTGGAGAATGATGTTTCTGTCATTGAGTAAATACATAGGGATCTCAGATGTTTTTTCCTTTTTTGGTGCCTCGGGATATTGGGGTTATGCAGGAACTGTTATTTTGTTACAATTGTAAACAAGTATGTATTACTCTTGTAGCGTGATGACGCTTATACTTAAATTGCACTCGTTATTAAAAGGGGCACCACTTCAGGTTACTGAGGAAATATTGTTTGATCAAATCTTAAAGAGATTTGATGGAATTAATTTGATCAGTCTCATAAATGAATCGTAAATTCTGTTTAAATTGACCTCAGATCCCACACAAAGAAATACGCCAAACCATGAATTGGTCTAAATGAATATATTTATTAACTATAGCCTACTACTAAGATAACAAACATGAACTATTTACAAGGAAATAACGAAACAATGAAAACAATGAAATGAGACCTGTGTGTGTGTGTGTGTGCATGTGTGTGTGTATGGCGAAAACTGGGTGACGGCGCACCCCAATAAACAGGCTTAATGGTGAAAGCCGGATGGTTAGCGAATGATCTAAGATTATAGTTTTATGAATTTAGTTTTAACGAATGATAAGCTAAAATTGGTTTGTTATTAAGTTATTATCACATCAACCTGATTTGAACAGAGAGGAGAGGCTTGGTCCTACTTTGAGCAGCGCAGATGGGCCAGAGACTCCGTCGGCTGGACCAGCTGAGTGGGTCAGAATGACGTCACGACCAGTTCTGGGGTTTCCTCCCAGAGCGTCCGTCGTCTTCTTCGTTGCTTGGCAACAGCGGTCCACTGTAAGCTCTCGGCCAGTAGCAAGTAAGTAATGGGTCCGTCTGACCCAGACTGGTACCGCAGGGGTCCAGATCCAGATGTAGGCCGCCGTAGGTTCTTGAGCCGTGCACTTAATCCTCAGGGTTGATACGTATAATAACGTTAATATTACGTGTGGCTCTCGGGGAGTTTTGGTGACCTGTGATGTTGGTCGGATGATCCAAAACTCACGGAGGCTAGAACTATAAAAACTTAGCTCAAAAGGAAGGTGAGCATTTATCTGAACAAGGAGGTCTAAGAAAAAAAGGAAAAAGACTAAACTGAGAGCCACAAAGAATAAAAACACGCTGGGAAATTGTCAAAAAACTCTAAAGCGTAGAATAGGACAAAAAAAACGAGGACGCTGAATAAATGACAAGGCCGGAGCCTTAACAGAAGCTGCGCGTATGAAAAAAATTAAAAGGACTAACGTTACGGAAAAGGAAAACCTAAGAGGACAGAAAAAGTCAGAAGAAAAAGTGAGAGACGCAAGAGGCAAGAGACGAGACACAAGACGAGAGCGAGAGGAAAAGCAATTTCTGCTTTTTATCTTCTCAGACTTCTGGGGTGGCGAATAAAGGCGTAGACCAGAATTCTCCCGCCAAGAAGGGTAATTCAACACCACTCCTTTGTTCTCCGAATGGAGGCTACATCCCTAAGGTTGAATTAAAGAAAGTTACTATCATTAGCGCGAACAGGACTTATCCGTCTCTCTCCATGACCCATAGGCACAAAACAGAAAGGTTAACGACATACACATGATTAAGTAGCTTTGGCTATGCCAAAAATATAAATGAAGTTGGTATGTTATTCTTCTGTTATTAGTATATTCAGATGTTTCCAGACATACATTTGCAAAATGTTAAACATTGAATAAGGCACATCCAGAGAAAATGTAACTGTTTTACCAATAATCACATGTGCTCAGTGATTATTTGCATATAACTATGACGATTCCTCTCGACATGCTGGATGCTAATCCGATCTGTAGGGATAAAAACATGATTTAATTTGAATTTTTATATTTTCTCTTGTGAATATCGTACAGACGCCAAATTTGGACAGGTTATGCCAGAATTCTTATTAAAGCTGATAGATGTAAAAGGCTTAGGACAACAGTTATTTAGTCTTTGGAAATTCAACACGCAAACACTCTGAATGTGAATGTCTGTCTTCTGGAATGCAGGCTGAATTTTACGACACCTTGTTGTCAGCAACAGAGTGCCATAGTAGACAGCTTGGAGCCGAGTTTGTGTATTCAGATGTCTCTTAAATTAAATTAAATAACCTTTATTTAACCAGGTAATTTAACCCATTGAGATCACGATCTCTTTCGCAAGGGTGACCTGGCCAAGAGGGCAGCAGCACACGTTATAATAAGCCTTGTAGCCATTTGGTGCATTAAGTGGTGGTTTCTCTGTCCTGTTTAACATCTCCCAAATGTCAGTTTAATGGCAGGATTCAGATCCAAAATCTAAACAGGATGGGCTTGTTCCAGGGGTTTGACCCCCCCTTGTCACGTCTCCAAGGAGAGCATAGCTGTGTCGGCTACAACATTTTGAACATTCAGTGGTAAAATATTCTTAGAATCAGGGGTTAAAGTGGGCCGGAGCCCTCCGGAGCTGAGCTCCGCCACCTCGGATCAGGGCTTCGCCACCTCGAAGCTGGGCTTCGCCTCCCCGGAGCTCAGCTCCGCCACCGTAAATTATTCAATTCAAACTCGCATGCACATCCTGTGTGGCGCACTAATAAAAGCCGGCTCTTTCGGCTCACATGCGGCTCTTCAGTAGCGAAGCGGCCGTGGCGCAGCGCATCCCACTTTAATCACTGGTTATAATACAGGCATAAAACAACGTTTGGGACTTTAGGGGCTCTGTAGGCCAACTAGTTATGTGACCTATTGTCCAGTTGTGTGGCTGACTGGCCATTCGGCACAGCCCATCGACACATCCCATTGGTTAACTGTCAGTCAGGGCCTGTCAATCACCCAGTTGCTGGATGGGCGGGGCTAACAGAGTCACGGCAAGAGAGCTGAAGTTAGAGGAGGAGTCTGACAACATCATGGAGCAACAACCACCGGAAAAAAACGTCCCGGTGGCGCTGAAAAACAACGAATGAAAAAAAATAAAGCACTGGAAGCAGAGGCCTCCACATGCACCAAAATAACTGCGTTCTTTGGTCCAGCAGCAGCAGCAGCATCCGATAGCGGAGGACAAACCCCTGAGCCCATGCCTGATCCTGGCGCTACCCTTCCGGCAGAGCCGGCCCTACCCAATGTGGTACCCTAGGTGAGATTTTATATGGCGCCCCCCTCCATCGGCGATTTACATATGCTTACAAAAGAAATCCAATAGCATTTTTTGTTTTTTTGTTTTATTTATATTTTGAGGGAGAGATTTTTATTATTTGGTCCAGCAGCAGCAGCAGGGGCTGCAGCGCCAACAGCAACATCCGATAGAAGAATACCTGCCTGATCCTGGCGCTACAAACCCGGCAGAGCCGGCCCTATGTGGCGCACTAGACGAGATTTTATATGGCGCCCCACTCCATCTGCGATTTACATACGCTTACAAAAGAAATCAAATAGTCAGTTTGCCAGTTTTTTGTTTTGTTTTTTATTTATATTTCTGGGGAGAGATTTTCCTTTTATTGACAGAGACAGAGTGAAATAGGGGATTGACAGAAAGAAGAGTGACATGCAGCAAAAAGTCTGGAGCTGGACTCGAACTCATGACCGCTGCTAAAAGACAAAACTCAAGCAACATCACTCTAACTCAGTGAGCTAAACAGCTGTATTTTGATGTAATATTAATTGGGCATTGCTTCACATTTCAATCAGTGTGAGGTTTTTAATTTTAAGAGTTAATTGTACTACTTTTGATATAAAACATCAGTGCTTTGGTCGCCGTTTAGCTCACTGAGTTAAAGCGTTACCATGTGGGCGCAGATCGCCAGCAGCGGTCATGAGTTCGAGTCCGGCTCAAGACCCTTTGCTGCATGTCACTCTCCTCTATACCCCCTTTCACCCTGTCTCTCTCTATCAATAAATATGGGAAAAACTCCCCCCAAAAATACTTAAAAAAAAACAAAAAACATCAGTGCTTGATTCAGTCAGTCGATAAGGTGGGCCAGTCTGGGCCAAAAATGCCAGGGCTGATTTTTTGCCCCAGTCCATGTCATGATCCCCACTTCAGCCCTGCATTCTCCCTCTTTCTTTCTCCCTTCCTTTCTTTCTCTCGCTCACTCTCCCTCACCTTTCCACAGCTCTGCCTACAGCTTGATTGCTGAATGGTATCAGCTGTAGGCAGCAGCTCACCTGCCACCAATCCCCTTGCTATAAAGCCCCAGTTCATTCAGTTCCCTTTGCCAGAGCATGAGACAATACAACCCGGTTATCTGCCTGTCCTCACACCATTTGCTATCCGTTTTTCCACGAGCTATTCTCATCCGAACCTCCTGCCGATTTGTCACTTTAACTGCCTGGACCCGACCCCAAGCCAGCTTGTCTTCGGTCCTTCTTTCCTCAGCTTGTCCGCCTCCCTAGTTTAGTTTCCCTGACTTGTGAGTACCCTTGTTGGTTTGTCCTGCTTTAGTTTGTTTGTTTCAGTTTTCCTTTGTACCCGTTTATTTCTTGCTTAGTTGTTATAGTTTTGTCCGTTTCCTATTTTGAGTCTGGTTTTCCCTTTATGTTTTTTCTCCCCTCAGTCTTGGTGATATTTCTGTATAGTTTCAGTCTGTTCCCTATGTAATTGTTTTGCTTGTTTAGTTACTAGTCTGCGGTTTTCTTTGGTTTCTTCAATTGCTAGTATTGAGTCTTGTTCCAGGGTTTTGTAGTTTTGCTAGGTTTAGAATTAGGTTTTTGTCTTTAGCCGCCTCAGGGTTATCTGTGTTCTGTATTCCTAGTTTAAATAAATCCTTTTTTGAGCATTCCGCAAATCAGTTTGTTCTGTGTCTGCGCCTGGGTTCTCCGCCCCCCTCGTCCCGTAACAGTCCACCCCTGTTGATGAAGACCATAGAGTTAAAATGTTGCTGTTTTTTATGGTGGGTGTTTAATGCCAATTTAATAAAGGCTTTTTAAACATTTTCCTACTACTTACATTAAATACATGACAAGAAACATAACATGTTCATTCAGTCTACTTTACTTTTGGAACTTGTGAAACTATATACTTATAGAACAGACATAGGGGGGTCATACAAAACATGAACCAGCTCGGAAGTTCTTCAGTTGTAAAAACAGCCTGTCAGGACACCCAAGTAAAAAACATGTTGGTTATATGGAACCATCCAGAGGATATGTGTCAAATCACAGTCCATGTGATAATCCACCTGGCATTTTGGTTGAAGGGCTGCCTGATGTTGGATGCAAGGCCACCGTTGCGTCCAGCTGCTTTATACGCGCAAAGATGTTATTACGTTATGCACTCATGATTTTATTACATTATGAGCCGTGCAGCAACTCATAATGTAATAACAGGTCATAATGTAATAACGGCAATGTAATATAAGTAGAGTTCCAAAATAAAGTAGACTGAATGAACATGTTTATGTTTATTAAATTGGCATTAAAGACCAACAATAAAAAACAGCAACATTTTAACTCTTAAGGTCTTCATCAGGCTGTATAGAAGGAAAGAGTGTTAACTTACTTATTTGAAAAATTACATACAGACAATCACAGAAGTGAAAGCATGCCCTTTCACCCTGCAGGAATGGCAAAGGTAAAAAATAGTGATAATGCAACACTTTTCTCACTGTATAAGCCGTTGTTACATTAGGAGCTGTTATTACATTATGAGCGGCATCAGTTTGGCTCATAATGTAATAAATTGTTAGATTATTACATTATGCGCAAAGACGGACGTTATGCGCTCATGATTTTATTACGTTATGAGCCGATTATTGCATTATGAGCTTTTGTTACATTTAAGTTATTACATTATGAGCCGTTATTACATTATAAGCTGCTACAATCAATGATGCCTGGTGTCGTGACACTGCTGTGGTCTGCAAACACTGCTCATGGTTAGTGGAGTTTATGGTTATTAAGTGCCGACCATTGTCCGTGCCGAGGGAATTTACAGCCATACTGCTCGTTGCTGTTTTACATCCCTCCGAGCTCCAACAGTAACAACAGGAGTGGGCACTAAATGAACTGTACCAGCCCATCAGTGAGCAGCAGACAGCCCACCAACATGCTTTTCTCATCTTGGCTGGGGATTTCAATCATGCAGACCCAAAGAGTGTGTTTCCCAAAATATATCAGTACATAGACTTTCCAACACGTGGAAACAACACACTGGACCATGTTTACACCACCCAGAGGGGAGCTTACAAGGCCCTTCCCTCCCCCACCTTGGTGCTTCTGACCACATCACTGTTATGCTAATGCAAGCATACAGACCACTGGTTAAAGTCAACAAACCAGTCAGAAAACAGATTGGAGTGCCTCTGAAGATCCTTCCAGCTACACACCTGACTGTTTTAACATCACGGACTGGAATGTGTTCAAACAGGCTGCCACCTACAATAACACCACAGACCTCCAGGAATACACTGATGCTGTCACTGCCTACATCACCAAGTGTACTGATGATGTTACAGTCCTCATGACCATCATCATTCGGGCCAACCAGAAGCTGTGGTTGACAGGGGAGGTCCACAGGCTCTTGAAGGATCAGAACGCTGCCTTCACAGCAGGAGATGAGGTGGGCCTGAGGACAGCTAGGGCCAACCTGTCAGAGAGGCTAAGAGGCAGTACTCCAGGAGGACAGCCCATCGTTTCAGCGACATCAGAGACACACGGAGCCTGTGGCAGGGGATGCAGACCATCACGGACTACAAGCCCACACTGCAGACCTGCAACACCTCCACCTCTCTGCTGGATGAACTGAACGACTTCTTCGCTCGCTTTGAGGCATACAACAGCACACCTGCAAAGAAGTCCCCTCCCCCTCATGGCGACCAGTTGCTGACGCTGTCCCCGGACATGGTGAGAAGATCACTCAGCAGGATCAACGCCCAAAAAGCTGGCTCGTCACAGCTGGCCATCATGAGTAACAGTTACCGTCTGAGCTTTATCATGGCGACAGTAGGCTACATATGGAAAAAAACAGCAGCTAACTGTAGCTTTATATGGAAAAAAAACAGCAGTTACTACTTACAGCTTTCAGGTGATTTTTCATGCTTGTTGTACTCCCATGGTCCCACTTCTCATTCCAAATGCCATTTGCACAACAAATTCTAATTCCAAATGCCATCTGCACAACAAATTTTTGCACTCATATTTCATTCATCTTTTTTGTGTACATACTATTTTGTTGCCTAATTATTGTTATTTTGTGTAAATATCTGTTTTTATTGCTCAGTTGCTGCTATTTTTTCTATGTACATACTTATTTTATTTTATTACTTAATTATTGTTATTGTTATTGTTATTTTTCTTTCACTTCAGCTATTTCTTTCCCGTGCTGCTGTAACAGTTGGAATTTCCCCCAATGGGGGATCAATAAAGGAATATTCTATTCTATTCTATTCTATTCTATTCTATGGTGGGCCAGTTTTAAATCGCAAGGTTGGCACACTGCCCTTGTCTTGTCTTCACTTAATGTGAAGTATTCCCAAACAGCGGATGTCTTCGGCATTTTGTCTTCAGTTGTTTATAAACACGGCCGAAGTGAAGCGTTACGTCAGTGAGGGTAGGTCCTCTGGCGACAAGGTGGGGGAAGGGATCGGCAGGTAGCGGAGCATAGCGTACCGCACCGCAGTGAACAAATATTCGAATATTCAATTATTAGGGTCCAGTTGACTTCAGTTCAACACAATCATCCCCCAACAACTCATCTTCAAAATAGACCGACTGGGGCTGAACACCTCGCTGTGCCATTGGCTGTTGGACTTCCTAACCGGGAGACCACAGGCAGTCCGGGTCGGCAGTAACACATTCAGCATCATCATACTGAATACAGGGCCCCCCAAGGATGTGTGCTGAGCCCCCTCCTCTTTACCCTGCTGACCCATGACTGCACACCATTGCATAGCTCCAACCTCTTCGTCAAGTTTGTGGATGACATGACTGTGGTGGGTCTCATCAGCAACGGAGATGAGACAAACTACAGGAGCGAGGTGAACCGCCTGGCCTCACAACAATCTCTGTCTAAACGTTAAGAAGATGAGGGAGATTGTTGTGGACTTCAGGAGAGCGCGCACTCAGCATGCTCCTCTGACCATCAATGGTGCTGCTGTGGAGAGGGTGAGCAGCACCAAGTTCCTGGGTGTGCACATCACAGAGGACCTCTCTTGGACTAACGACAGTGCATCACTGACCAGGAAAGCTCACCAGCACCTTTAATTCCTCCGCAAACTGCAAAGAGCAAGAACCCCGGCCCCCATCATGTGCACCTTCTATAGAGGCACCATCGAAAGCATTCTGACCAGATCATCACTGTGTGGTACGGCGCCTGCACTGCGCCCTGCTGTAAGACCCTCCAGTGCATCGTCGGCACCGACAATCTGCAGCTGAGCACACGTCCTGCCTCACCTGCAAAGCCCTCCGCATTGCAGGTGATCACCACATCTGGTTTGCCATGCTCCACCCTCTCTACCCCTTGTTCTCTTTTGCCTCTCTCCTCTTTCTTTATTTCAGGTGGTGGTCTGCCAGCCTTGGAACCTTGGAGCTGCTTTTCTAACATACATTATGATCCCCCGCCACAAACACTGTTGTAACCTGAAGCCCTAGAAACTATGTCAAATAATCTGAAATAATTCTGGCAAACACAAAATGCATGTCCGTCTGTAATAAATGGTTAAAATCCAACAAAGTGTCCTGTCTGAAATGACGTAAAGGTGCAGCTATTGGAAGAAAATGGCATGTCCTTTGATTGTGTAACCTGAGGACAGAGGAGCAAAACCTGTAGATGAAGGATGACATTCCAACACTGCCAAAGAAAACACTCAAGCATTCTACACATCAAGAAACATACAGAGAAAAAACTAAATAAAATGACCAGTCAAACAAAAAGATCTGTCAGCAGAACTGTTCTCTCCCCGGAAAAGGAAGAAGACATTGGGTCTGGAAACGCTTACCTCAGTACCTCTACAAATAAAAGCTTCCAAAGGCAATAAAACAATGTTAATCTATGCATTTCTTTCTATTTTTTATTTATTTTTTGTCTGCATTTTCTCTCATCGTTTAACACCACAAAAGGGGTGTCAACTTTTTATGAGATTGATGCATATTTTAGTCTTGCAGCCAAATATTTTACTACTTAGTGCGTGTGCGTGACCATCACCGGCCCTCCCTGGAAGCTAAGCTGACATTCTTTATTAGATTTCCCTATTATGAGCCAGGGAGGGCAGTGCTGCACCACAGTGATCTGAGGGGAAAAAAGAACAGGAGACAGGACTAGACAAGACGAACAGGGGAAGGAACAGACAGGCAGTGCTATTAGAATTGAAGAGTGCTGTGTTATTTCCAACCACCAACTCCACATCTGAAAAAAAGACAAAAACAGAGAATCAAACCCAAAAAGAAACGGTACTGAACACCATAACTGTGGATGTCCCGAAGTATAGAGTAGGCCACCAGAGGATACAGGTGAAAAGAGGGCATGAGTTTAGTGTGGAGTCTCTGGAGAGAGGCTCAGCACATTCTGGTGGGTCCCAACATTTCTCAACAATGGGACTCAACAGAATCTGGTAAGCCCTGATCAAACATGCAAGTGTGATGGAACCCGAAGCCCAGAGCAGCAACCACGGCACAGCAGGGCCAGCCCAGCTGAGCGCACCCCACCCCCAGGCCGTAGGAGCACCCAGGAGGTATCCCCAGAGAGCCACTAGGGCCACCAAGAACCACGCGGACCCGCTGGACAAGAGGGGGCAGCGACCGACACCCCCAGCATGCTAACTAACCCTAACCCTAACCCAGGCCCAGGCGGCAAGGGGCACAAGGACCCAACCTCCACCCAACACCCATCCCCAACAACC
>OMNN01103467.1:4840-21409 GCA_900302755.1 Chromis chromis
CGTTGCGCTTTACAGCCAATATGGTGTCATTACGGTAATTTCATTCATGCACCCCCCAGGAATCTGCTGGATGAAATTACCGTAAAATTACCGTAATGACACTATATTGGCTGTAAAGCGCAACGAAAAAACTACTGCTTGCTTATAGGGAATCCAAAAGCGATTTTGGATTGTTGGGTTTTCTGTTTCCTGTACTGTTCTTTCCTTATGATGATGAGCGCTATGTGATGACATGTTGTAAATATGTGCTATATAAATAAATTGAATTGAATTACCGTAAAATTACCGTAATGACACTAACGGAGAAAAATGGGCTCCAGCACTCACAGGACATTTTCTTACCTTTTTGTAATCAGAATAAGAAAAAAAGACCAGGTGGACATTTTGAGGCTCAGGTCTTAAAGGGTTAAACATTCTCCTAATGAGTTAATTCATAGTCTTAATCGCTAGTTTCAAATAGACAATAATGCAGGGCATCTTTTAGGGCAGAACTACCTTCTGATTAGCTGTTTCAAAAGACCAAGATGGCAACAGGCAAATGCAAAACTCAATGTTTCAAAACAGCAGTCCATCTGTTATACACAGTCTATGGTTTTAAACACCGGGCCCAGGATTCAGCCGACACTTATCCTGTACTACCACTACCCATGCACACATGGCGGGTGTCGTCTCATTTGTTATACACGATCCACTTACATTCCGAAATAATGTTCAAAAGCGATGCAGTTTCATTGTTACATCTCTGGTATGTATGTAGTGTCTGTGGAGTGTCAGTCCAACCCAGCACGTCTCATTAGTGGAAAAGCTGCAGATGTAACATGACAGCCAGAAACACTGAGGCCATTTGTACTCCGAAAGAAGCTCCGGAAAGAGAATCATTAAAAAACGGTCACCGTGGGAATTTAATCATGAAAAAATCACACGTGCAAGAAAATTAAAAAGAATACGAAAAACATGTGAATGATACCCCTCTTTTAAGAGCTCCATGTAATCACTGAAGGTTCTTACAAGTATATCAAAGCAAACACATACATTCTGACACACACACACACACACACACACACACACACACACACACACAGTTGTGACTCATCCCTTTCATCCCTCATGTTAACACAGTCAGGCCTATTTGACACATCCAGGGCCAAAGCACTGCAGCCAAACACCGATTTGAGTTTCTCTCATTTAGCTGCTCAACAAAGCCCAGGCCCGTGTGTGTGTGTGTGAGCGTGTGTAGGTGTGTGTGTGTGTGTGTGTGTGGGCAGGTCATGTGTGTTAGAATAGCGCACAACACCCGCCTCCATTACAGGGCAATTAGACTCCACATCACATCCACACACATTACTGGTAAGCTTTTCACTTGGATGTCTCTGTAGCGGCCTGTATTCCATGTCGTAGGTTGTTCTGCATCTAGTCCACTACAGCTCTGTTTATTTCTCTAAATCTTTTAGCCTTTTTACTCTTTACTGTACCTCCTTTTTTCTTTCACTGCCCATTGACCTTCAGCTTTCCACACATTTATCTTTTTTATGCTTCAGCTGGATTTTTTAGCTCAGCTCTCAGTTGACTGTTTCTGCCTCTTCAGTCGGCCGGTTTGAAAACAAGAACCTTCTGCAAATTAGCCTCAAACTGAAGAATACCACATGGTTTATTAGACGGAACAGCACATGCAGAAATTTGTGAAAGCAAATCTAGCTTTTCCAGCAGGTGGTCCAGATGTTTCATCTGGTCGTGGTGAGTTGATTCAGTTAACAATGAGATTTGCAAAGTTAAAGTTGAACTAGAAACACACAGACAGAAACAAACTGCATGAGGATTGGTCTTCTGTATTTCCATGTGATGGTTCAACTGTAGAAACTGAAGTTGCTGCTTCAGGTTATCATGTAAGCGTCTGCTTTTAGCCATTCAGAATCCACAAGTACAGCACACATCAGAGGTGTCACATAGCACTGCGTCTTTTCATGTGCTTAAATTGACACCCCTGGACATGCTGGACAAGCAGAAGTAGCAGTCAAGGTACCAATCTGGAGCATGAAGGTATTAGAATGATTGCTTTTCTTCCCGACACTGCCAATGTGCAGGCTCACATGTATGTATGTAGGTGGGTGTTTTATACATGCTACATGCTGAAAATCTGCGCTGGCCTTTAGTTAGATGTTCTGTGTTAAAACAGGAAGTCACGCTGGAATGTTTTGAGCCCAAATTGGCTGTTCATCAGGCACACAGCCAGCAAAGATGTTTTCATAGTGATCATCAGTTAATAGATGAATTAATAGAACTAGCTACAGATAATACATTTCTCATCTTTTCCTAGGGTAGTGACAATATGAAGAAGTTTCTCAGCGTCCAATCTAATCTATTAAAACTAATAATTCTACACACTATGGGAGTAAATATAGACTAAAGACATATATATGTCATAACCGTATATATAACTGTCATAATATCCCTAAATATCATCGCCATCTGTGGTGTGAACATACATTTCTATTTTATATTTTGCACGCCATATATTGTCTTGTTGTGTGTCTTATGCTGCTAATTTGAAACGAAGAGCTGCTAAACTGCCTTTCATTGTTTAACCACAATGACAATAAAGACCTATCTATATTAGGAACTAAGTAAAATGCAGATTTTTTGGCAATTAATAACTTGAAAATGAAAATGCAAATGCTACTACTCAGTGTATTTATAAATTGGGCACCAACGTCACTTAACCGTCTGATACCCCTTTTCCACCGAGCTGGTTCCAGTGCTAGTTCGGAGCCAGTGCCTGACTTAGCACTAGTTTTTTGTGTTTCCACTGCATAACCAGCTCAAGCACCAACTCTTTGCTGGGCCAGAGCTAAGCAACGAGTACGTCAGGGGCTGGGGGCGGGGTTATGGTGACCAACGATCAACGGTGGAAAAGGACACACAAGCAGTAATCTGTGTCCTCTTTCACCAGGAAGTCCCTGGTCTGATCGCAGATGTATTGGAATGACTCCCAGGATACACGGAAGTTTTGCACAAACTGTTGCTGAAATCCGGTTGTGTCCCACCAGTAGCGCGATCGCAGATGTGCTCAGGCAACAGGCGACCTCTGCCTCACAATCAGCCTTAAGACCATCTATAAAGATGAACATAGATATTATCATCAACTTACTGCGTTTGTTTAACTGCTATGTAATCAATGCAAGCCTAGTCGTTTTACGGTGACACAATGGCGTGGCTCCAACTTGGCTCCTTGCCAAAGGAAAAGCAAACCAACTAAGTACCAGCACCGAACTAGCACCTGGTTCTTGTTGGAAAAGGGGTGTCAGTGTAGTTATAAACTAGGCACCAACGTCACTTAACCCTCTGAAAGATCTCCCATGTCCCAAACTAACAGTGTTTCTTGACAGATTATAAAGCTCCTGGATCGATTAGAAGGATAAGTAACATCTTGTCGTAGCTAATGACTGAATTGTGTCCTGCAAGACAGTTCTTAAAGGAAGGCCGCCGTTATACTTTGCCAGTATGCAAAGGTCCACGTGATGTAAATGTCACATCTAAAAGTCCACATCGTTCTTGTACCCAACATTTGTGTCTGTATGGACAGTTCATACAGTGACTATGCTGTAGGGGTAATAGTTCACATGCTCAGCAGTAGTGCATGCACTGAATATGTGGACATGACCTACTGTGCATGTGTGCAGTCTGAGCACACTTCCCCAAGGGAGTATGATCAAGGCTTAAGATTGCTTTGACGATTGTAGATGACTAATAAGACCCCAAAGACAGAGAAAGAGACGGAGAGAGCAGGACAGTCTTGTCCACTTGTTCTTCTTTCCCCACTTTAACTCCACAGTCTGTTATCATGCACACGTCTTTCTACTCGTCTCAAAGAAATGGAGGTTTGATTCATATTTGATCTGTTTTAGCCAAAGCATTTCCAAACGACACAACAGTTATGTGCAATATCACGTAAATGTCAAATGATTCAGCTTCTGTTAGTTTTTAATTTCACATAAGAGCAAATACCCTTTACTGTTCAGCTCAGAAACAATGCAGTTGCAGTAAGATCATACAATTTTGAATCATTTGACATTTAAGTAATATTGCACATTGTTGTATACTGTATAACTTGACATTTGCCTGTTTATTGGCGAGACGTTGGATTACTAGAGCTCATTAATCCTGTGTGTCGCCACTTCCTTTTCCAATTAACAAACTAAAAAAAGTGTCTTTTTACTTCCTCGTGTCTTGTTATGTGTTTAATCTTGAGCCCTGGGTCTCTGTGGGGCTGTGGTGTCCTTGCACTGTGGAAAAAGGCCTAGAGAGGACATGTAGAGGCTTTGTGTGCTTATGGTATTCACTGGGATGCTCTCAAAAGACCTAACAAAACACTGAACAACTTCCAAAAACACTCTCATTTGTTTTTCTTTCTGCTTTGTATTAACTGTGCTTTCCACTTTCCACACAAACTGCCTGCCCTCTCTCTCTCTCTCTCTCTCTCTCTCTCTCTCTCTCTCTCTCAGTCAGGCAGTAGAAAACACCTTCCACTGCACACTTCTCCAATCAGGAACCTCTCCACATGTTCCCTTCCCATCCACGCTCATCTATTATTGGTACGGCATCAGCCGAGCGGCGGGATGGATGTACCCATTCTGCCCAGACTAGCCTCCTAGGGTGCATCCATGGGCAAATATACCCATTTCTTCAGCTCACGCCTTTTTTTTTTTGGTTTTGAAAAATAGCCGCACTGTGGAATGTGTTGTTTTCTTGTGCCTTTTTTTTTTTTTTTTCTCTTTACAAATCTGTAGCAGGAGGAAGAGGGAAGACAGGAAACATGTGACGAAGCAGAATGTCTTTGTCTGCCTGTGCCATAAGTATACGTTGAGGCTCAGAGCATTTTGTCAAGTGGAGCCTTGAGTGTCTTGTTCACAAGTGTCCTTTCTGTGGAGAGGAATGATAGTGATTTTGACACACACACACACACACACACACACCACCATCACTACCAGCAGCACTAAAGCCACCACCAAACCTACTTTCAGCTTGCACTCGAAACACTGCTTCTTCTTCTTCTTCTTCTTCTTTTTTTGTGTTGAATCACTGCAATTTCATAGCCAAACCACACAGTGCTGGTTTTTATCGTCCTCTCAGGAGGTGGGGGTGGGGGAGGGAAGAGAAGAGGAGGGAAAGAAGGGGAGAAAAAGAGGGAAAACACAAACCACCGCTGACCTAAATGTGGCTCTCATTAAGATGGCCTGCACATGAGAGGAGGAGAAGTACGAGCCAAGAAATGTCCCCTTGCTCTCTCTCTTCCCCCCCTTTCCCTCTTTTTTTATCGCTCATGTCTTCGTGGTCTGCTTTCGCTGCTCTTTTCTTGTCTCTCTGTCTTCTATTTTCCCTTCTTTGTCCTCACCCTTTTCTTCTTTTCTGTACGTCTCCAGTTTCCTCCGCCCCTCCCCCTTTCATTTTTCTCCCTCTCTATGTTTTCTTGCTATTTCTTGGCTGAACAGGCCCACTGTTTATGTATGAAAGTTCCAACAGGGAGAGGTTTGCAGCCGGCCAGGGAGGAAAACAAGGTTACAGTACAGAAATGAAAAAATTAATAAATATGCTGTGGATTGCTATCCGTCATGTTCTTTTTTTTTTTCTGTTGTGCAAAATTGAGGTTGTAACTTTTTACCGTTTTACCTGTGGCCTAATGTAATGCTCGCCAGCACAACTGCGGAATGTGATTTACTATTATCATGAATATTAAAGTTGCCTGACCTACTTTATTTTCAGCCTCCATAGCAAAAAACCTATACAAAACAACAGTAACATAATGAAAGCGGCAACAATGTGGTCCCCCGCCTCTGAGCCCCAATAATAACGTGATGAGCAGAAAGCAAGACGGAGCAAGGCAAATAATAAAAAAAACAGGGCTATAACAATATCGAGCTCGTCTTGAGTCTTATAAGGTCCTGGCAGACAGAATATCCAAACAGGCTATTAACATTAGAGAATGATGCATGCAGTGTGCAGACACAGCAGAGTGGGTGGAGGCACAGCAGAGAAACATGGCTTTCTTTGTCCATCTGTTAGTGAGCGTAATGTAAATGGATGGTGGATGGGCGTGTCATGTTGTCTGATGTATGGATGTATAATACCCAGGAGCAGAAATGGGCCCGTCTCTGTAGTGAAACGTCTAATGTAGCATAGCGATTGCATACAGACACAGTGTACATCCATACGTTGGTGTTTATCCCGTCTGACAGCCTCTCTCTCTGTGTTCATGTGTCTCTGCTTGGAGATGAATCAGTCTTTGTGCTCAGTCAGGGTCAGAGTCGGAGGCAGGAAGAAGCTTGGCATCCAGGATTAATGAACATACCCTACCAAGGACTATATCCAACTAATGTTGACTTTAATTGCATTTTTATTTACTCGTTATTTTCTCTTAAACCTCTGAACCCCAGAATCGGCCAGCGGGTTTGAAAGGCATGTTGATCTAAAATCATTCAAATTGCACCATTTATCACCAACACAAGTGGTGAAAACATAAAGAGTTGTCAACTTCACATGCCATTCTGTTAGAAGACTTGAACCAAATCTAGGCCTAAAATCAGGGTATTTGTCAAAATCGCTGAAATGCAGTAAGTAAAGGCGTCCCAAAAAGGCTCAGGGTTTAGAGGGTTAATTCAATTGGGTAATTGTTTGGTAGCTAGAGATTTGTCAGAAATGCTAATGAAGTTCAAGGGCTCAAGTGGCGTCTGAGAAAATCAAATCAGTTATTCTGTTTATTTTAATGGAAGACTAAAGCCTCATTTTGACAGGATTAACGTTGCAGTGGGGGGAGGGGATGGAACATTCCCTGTGGTCTTTGGTCATTTAACTCAGCGGTCCCCAACCACCGGGCCTTGGACCGGTACCAGGCCGTGGGTCATGTGGCCCACAGAAAGAATAAAAATATTTTATTTTATTTCCGGCGGAGTCCGCAGGGTGTTTTATTTTGAATTTTGAAAATTACTAGATCGTCTTCCCGTCACTTCCCTCTGTGCTCGTTTCCCACACTTGACTCGTCAATCTAACCCCCTGGCTAAATGAATAAAAAACAAACGTCTCTGGGAGCTTCTTTGAAAAGAGGGAGAGACTCAAAAAAGTATATACATATTTAGCAATAAAAAGTCATTTTATTCATTTAGGACACTTTTTTTAAATAATAAAAAAAAAACGTTAAATTAAAAAAATAATTGCAACCTTCTTTGCACCATGGACCGGTTTCAAGCAAGACAATTCGCTCAATGACTGGTCCATAGAAAATTGCTTGAAACCGGTCCGTGGTGCAAAATATGTTGCAAATTTTTTTGCACGGTTTTGCTTGAAACTGGTAAAAAAAAAAAAAAAGGTTGCAGACCGCTGATTTAACTCAATCTACATTGCAGGATAAGGAAGCTCACAAATATACAGGTCTGTAATTCAATAGGACAAATCAAAACAAGGTAATTAAAGGTGAACAGATGTACATAAATCCACTTAGAAATATGAAGAAAAGTCTCTTCAGAACCTGAATGAGAAGCATCACTTCAGTATCACAATAATCTAGTGACAGTTATCTGCAGACCCATGTGTAGATTACAAGCAGGAGCACCTAAACGCTAATTCTACTACTTTTAATGGCACCAATTTAACCAAATGCAAAAACTAGGCTCAAAAAGAAGAGGCGTTCCTGTAGCTGACATTACAACAGAGCTTTGATGAGCTTGTGGAGTGTAGCTCTCCTGACCGCTCTGATTTGCTCCCTGTGGCTGCCTATGTGTTGGTGGTAACATGTTTCCATCAGATTGACAAAAACATTTTTCATTTCCTCCACTTTCACAGAAAAGCAGAGTGTCACACTGAGTTGATAAAATGCAGAAGGAAGGAAAAACTCTGACATTCTCTGTAAAATACAAGGACATGGCTCCAGACAGGATTTAAATTACAAGAGGAGCAGTGGGTTTGTTGAAAAACAGGAGGTCATTTCAGCTGTAATTGAAAAATTACTTGCAAACGCTCTTGGACTGGATTAATACCATTGACCAGGGCAGGTAATATTAAATCACCACAGTTCCCCTAGAGAAATAAATCGTGGCCAGGTGGGGTTTCATGAAAACATTCACAGTTTTGAAACTGTTACCTGTGAATTGTAGTTTAAACAAAGAAGAGGAATCTTGGTCTTTCCGGTTTCTTGCCTTTTTTCATGGATAAAGTTCCTTTATGAGGGGAGCTTTTCACAAAAGCTTTTAAAATTCATCTTGAGAGAAACTTCTCATTTCACAGTTCACCCTTCATTACAATTGTTAGGGGTGTGACTTTTTATACAACTCATCCATTAAAGTCGTATTAGGGCTTAAAGTTGTGACAGACATCATGGAGGGTTTATCTTTATGTACAGTCAATGGTTGAGATATTTCAGTTTGGACCAAAGCAGTGGACGGACCGGTGGACAGTTGGGGTGGGAATCACAGGGTACCTCACGATACAATATGCAATAAATGGCTCACGATGCCGATACTACCACATGATACAGCGATACTGTGATAATCGATATATTATCTTACAAGACAATCACATAACGATACATCACAATATCTATAACTGAAAAATACAAAATGCCTGTAAAAGGTCAGTATTTATTTATGTAATGCAATTTGGTGTCACTTTCACTGGATTTGAAACAAATTTGGATGAACCACTGAACAAAAATGGGTCCACACTTTGGTCGTAAACGTAGATGGGGCGTCTCTTACGGTAGCGTTGCTGTCCTCCATTATACCTGTACTAACTCTTCTTCAGCCAACTCATTTCCGCTCAAGTCTCCTTCATTCATGTGATAAACGCCACCGTGTGGAGTCATTAAGTAGTGACGCTGGGGAAATGGCAGCTGGCAGGGGAATCTGGCAGGGATTAGAGCGCCTTATTAGAGCGCCTTATTATGTTAAGTATACATATTTGGCGCCAGTGTATCAATACTCATATCGCACGAGGAGGGACGATGATATCCATCATGTATGATAACCATCAGTGTCACAGAAGAAACAGTAAGATGTTTGACTTTTAACACAAGTCACTTCTCTGCCTTGTATTAATGAAACAACTGCTGTGTTCAGTGAATTAAGGGCCTAGTTTTGACCTCCGGGCCGCTCATAAACAACTGTTGCATTTCAAACCATTTAGCGGAGTCAATTCAAGCACACACTGACTTTATTAACCATTGTCTGGACGAGGTGCCACCGCAAATCAGATTGTATCATGAGGACATGGAAGCTTAAGTGTGGCAGAGAACCACAACAAGAATGGCCCGAGCAATAAAGGACCTGATAATGGAGATACATCATCATTATTTTTCTGCAATTTTGAGCACTTTTAGAAAGAAAAACAACCATGTTTCCTTCTCAGGCGCCATTCACACTGCAAGCCTTATTGCTTCAAATTATTCAGAATGATGGTAGTAGATCCATTATCCAAAGCAGGTCTCATTCCTGAACTTCTATACAAGCAGAAAGGAGCATCAAAAAACATAATGCCCTGAATGCTCGAGTAAAGGTGCACAAAGGTACACATCTAGTGTTGTTGAATGTGCAGTGAATCCTCTCTGTGAATTTCTTACCAAAATGATAATGGGCTGAAAGAGAGCCAGGGATATAACTCTGTCTTTTTACTGCACAGTGACAGCTACTTCTGTGTGGAAGATAGGAGATCCAGGACATCTCTGAATGAGAATTCATCCCCAATTTCAAGCTGCTGAAAGATACTTTTAATATCGCTGTCAGAGACTTCATGTGTAATGTTCTTGGAAAGACACTCACTTATAACGACCAGTATCACTGAGAAAGTATGCAGGCATCTCTAATACACTGCATGGATCCCACCTTGACTCCTAAGAGTGAGGTCGCATTGTCAGAAATCATGCAGACATGAGCACTGCCATCCTGAACTATTTGGATAACAATACATTTTAGGTTGCTGGTCAGCACTATAGCACAATGAATGTGAAATGAAACGATGACGGAGTGCTGACTCTCAGCTTTTTATTCAAAAGACTGTGCCCCAACTTCAAATGAAAAATAGAGCAATTCTAAACATTTTTCTTCTCAAAAGTTTCAGACTCCCTCTAACTTTGTGACATTTCAGCGCCAGACCTTCATCAGGCAAATGGTTCATAACAAAGAGAAAGCATCTTAAATAGAGAAAGCCGTTCTCTGCAACCCGTCACATTCCCCCACACACTATAGGAGAGTCCCAAAACATGATTGTATTCAAAGAAATGTTCACATAATATCATAAAGATACTCAAAAACATTTAATGTATACATTTAATGGGTAAATTACTATAATGTAACTGTCTCTGGAGTGAAGAATCACGCTTCTCTGTCTGGCAATCTGATGGACCAGTCTGGGTTTGGTGGTTGCCAGGAGAACGGTACATGTCTGACTGGATTGTGCCAAGTGTAAAGTCTGGTGGAGGGGGGGTTATGGTGTGGGGCTGTTTTTCAGGGGTTGGGCTTGACCCCTTAGTTCCAGTGAAAGGAACTCTTAATGCTTCAGCATACCAAGACATTTTGGACAATTTCATGCTCCCAATTTTGTGGGAACAGTTTGGGGATGGCCCCTTCCTGTTCCAACATGCACAAAGCAGGTCAATAAAGACATGGATGAGCCAGTTTGGTGTGGAGGAACTTGACTGGCCTGCACAGAGTCCTGACCTCAACCCAATAGAACACCTTTGGGATGAATTAGAGCAGAGACTGAGAGCCAGGCCTTCTAAACCTTGTGGAACGCCTTCCCAGAAGAGTTGAGGCTGTTATAGCTGCGAAGGGTGGGTCACCTCCATATTAAACCCTATGGATTAAGAATGGGACGTCATTAAAGTTCATGTGTGTGTAAAGGCAGAGGGACCAATACTTTTGGCAATATAGTGTACATTTCATAAACGTCACAATAGAAACATTTACATGGCATGTTAAAAAGAGCATTAATGAATACATACAATCCTTCACAATAAATACGACAAGGACTCATAAATGTGCAATATGCTCACAATACATACCCTTACCCTCATCATCAAATTTACCACTAACCTATCAGGACCGTTAAATGAAGTGAGTCCCCATAAATAGATCCTACAGGTCTCCAGAGGCTATTGCAATAAGGAAAGTACACATATTAAGCAGATGACATTTACCATAACATATGGGAACATCAATAATAAATGACCGCATTAATAAAATTGCTCTCCCTTCCCAGTACAATATATGCGTAAAATCAGCATCTAAGCTGCCAGAAATCCATGCACAATTAATGTACACATTTATAAATGAATGCAATCAACAGGTCACATTAGTAAATGAACCCGGTAATGTATGTGCATATTCATTCATATCCCAGACTGCCTGGACCTGGAAGAGAAACCCCATCAGATTAATCTTTCGAGATAAACAGACGTAGAGAAAACAATCTACTAAATTGTATATACTGAAAATATTCAGTGTTAGGGAATAAAAAGAAAATGCGGAGATGTATTTCCTCATTCTATCCCTTGGGAGTCGATGTTTGAAGAGTGTAAATCCAGTAAGACTCACGCTGTTAACATTTTGTCATGGTCACCATGTAGTAAGGTGATGCATCTGAAAGGAGTTCTACACAGGCCATAGAGGCATGACCCAACTTCATGAAGCCTAATTTAGTCTAGTTATATAGTGGTAATCTGAATATACTAAGCCAGAATTAATTTCACAGGATTGTTGCATTGCTGATCATTACCTTTTCCAATTACGCAACTGCCAATAATTTAAGAGAAAGCACAGGGCTCCTTTAAGTCTAAGGGGTTCTCTGGAGTAACACATCCACTGCCAAAAAATGATATTACAGGACAGCCTTCAGTAACACTACTCCAGCTCCAAACGGGCAAAAGGCGCTGTATGAATCCAGGCCTGCTGCTGAGAGAGTAGTGCTTTCATGTGTCTGAGTGTGTTTGTTGCATGTCTAAACTGGAACACTAAAGCCGTCCTCGCTTTGTCTTCCAAGTGTTCCGGGGCTGCATGTGTGTGTACTTGATACTAGCAGGAGGGTATAATTGCTGGTCAGCGCCTGTTGGACGTCAAGTACAATTAGTGAGCTGAGGGTTGCTGTGCCTTGTCTGACATGGTACAAAGTGACTGGGACGGGTCTGGAGATGGACTTCCTTGTGGCCCCAAAAGCAATCTGCCAGCCACATTCCTCGCCTCTACAAGCCACTATGTCAGCACCTGAGAATTGAGCCTGCCAGTCTCCGATAAGGGCTCAGCTGACTCCTTAACCACGCCAGTACTCATTACCTCATGCTAGATCTAATCCCCGAAGGGCTTCAAGCTACCCTCTGAATCCCTCTTTACAGCCCTCCGGCGACTCATTTAGAAATGAAAGTAGAAAGGCTCATCTGTGAACTGGAGCTGGAGGGACAGCAGGTGGAAGGAATAGATGGGTAGCCATACCATCCTCACAAGTCCAGAATTTCAGAGCCCTTATTTTGCAGTTTTTTATGTGCTGTTCCACAGAATTCTTTCATCTCTTTGTTTTTTAAAATTCAGCACCTCCGCTTTGCTCTTTGTATACCTCGGAGCATTTAAAAATTTCATATGGCAACCCTTGCTCGAAACCTTGACATGCTGTAGGTCAGCTCTGTATTATAAGCCACTGAAACCTTGAAATCCTGTAGGTCAGCTCTTTATGTATTATAAATGTATCAAATAAACCACTGATAAATTGTGCTTTAAACTTCTGACTTCTCAGAGGAGATGTAAGGTTCAGTGTAGATGTCAAGGAAATTGTCTTTAAAAGCTGGAGCACAGGAACGTTTTTCATGATTGATCAGAAGCATCTTCTTTCTGCTTTGCTTTAACTCTAATAATGCTTCATTTTCATGAAAAACATTAAAGTAGCTGCTTGTGATGAACTCATTTGAGGTCTTCATTAGTCCTTGGCATTTCCAGATCTATTCCAAATTGACACTGGTAGAACCTGCAGGAAGCTAAAGACTGCAATACATTCTGGAGGCTCTTTTGGTTGTATTTGTTGACAGTCTCTTTACATGCCAACAGCAATAAATACATCTGTGTCTACCACAGGCCTGTCCCAGTCAAAAGACCATCCAATCATTGCATTGGTTCTGCAGTAGAGTCTATAAGCATAGGGCAGTTACATTACATCAGGGTATAGCTACACATATTTCTTCCATCATATACAAAACCTGTAGACATGATCAAGTGATTGAATAGTATAGACTGAATATATAACATAGACGTGAAAAGTGAAGCCAACACAGAAGTGCAATGAGACAAATTAACCCTACTTCTCACTTGATTTATTACCCCAGTGAACATTTCCTAAGAAGTTTATCGTCTCAGTCGGAAGTTTCAAGACTTTTTGAATACAGCATGATGCTCTTTTTGTAAATTATGGTCCCATTTAGAGCAAAACAGATGACGAAGTATGCTATGTGGTATATTAGGGCGGGGTTAACTTGTGATTGACAGGTCACTACTGTGTGTGGTGTCTTCAGGTTCTCTAGTAAAATCCACTGCTTGTTGGGCAGTGGTGGTCTAGTGGTTTGTGAAGCGAACTTGTTACCGGTGGATTGCTGGTTCGAGTCCCGGACTGGCAAGAGGTTGAGGTGGGAAAGTGAGAGCGACCACTTGTCCCAGTCACCACCACTGTGGGCCCTTGAGCAAGACCCTTAACCCCTGACTGCTCCCCGGGTGCTGCACCGCGGCAGCCCACTGCTCCTAGTATGTATAGTTAAGGTTAACTTTGAATAGGATGAATGCAGAGAAGGAAGGAACCCAAGGGGATCAATAAAGGTTAGATTATAATTGTTATGTCTTGATTTAAAAAAAAAAAAAAAGGATGTCAAAATGCCAATCTTGAGGCTTCGAAATGGTAAAATGGTTAAAAAACAACAACAAATGTTATGTATAGTAGCCCTGAAGTATTAAGTTGAGCAATCCTGAAAATACAGTTACATGGCTTGCCTAGTTGAGATATGTAAAGCCTTTGCCATCTTCCTCTAAATATACAGAGTGATGAACCATATTGGGCTACAGTGTCAAAGGGTTAAGGAAAAAGATGATCTAGCATCAGATTTGTAACCAAAGAGCTATCACTTGAGAGGGGCTCACTTCAGAACAGCAAATGGAAGGCATATCTATCTTTGGGTTTTGCTAATGCTCTTCAGTGTAAGCAGACCGTATGATTGATCAGTAAATGTGTTCAAGGCAATAGTAGTGGAGCGTGGTAGGATTAAGCAAACAGACCAAAGGACAGCAGAGATATTTTCACATTAGCCGGAATGCAGAATGCTCTGTCAGTCGCTCACACTTAGTTTACCTAACAGCCTTTTTATTTTTAAATGGCTTTGGAGGAGCGGTGTTTATGGCGGCTGGCTCCAGGTGAATATTAAATGGGTAAACACAGGAGCTTTTCAGCAAAGATAAAATACCAAAGTTGCAAACGAGAGCCCTTCATTTCTCATATCACCGTTCATCCAGCCACCCACATCCATTTCCAGAAGTATTTCATGCTCCTGAAGAGTGAGGCACGATGCTGAGCAATGTGAGACAGGACCAACTCACTTCTTTGCTGATAAATTACCTTTAAGGAGTGCATCTGCAGTTCTTATTTCATGGTGCTCAGGTAGCGGAGTACAAACGACAGAAGACTCTAATGTGTTAATGGACCAGACAGTGTACATGACCTTTGCCCTTCCTACAAAGCTCCTAGCAGTGTGAAATTCTAAGACGTTCTGTGGCCTGAAATACAGTCTTGCACACGTTTAGATGATTGATTGGAAATTGTGGCTGACTAAAAATGGTAACCGGTTACTTTGGCCTTCCACTGCTCCATCAGCTCTAATTAGGTGTATTTGTTGCTTCTTTATAGGTGGGATTGTTTTCTCACAGCCATTAGTGGTGCAAAGAGGGATTTTCATTTTCCTTAAAAGAGGCATCATGCTGTGAAGTTGCCCAGTGAAATATTTCGTGCTGAGCAACAGATAGAAAGGAATAACAAATAGAGAAGGCAGGAAAAAGTATGCCTTTTTTTGCTCCAATGGGTTTGATTTATATGGAAATGGTTTCATATAAAATTATACTTTTGACTCCCCGGTTTTGAAGCTGGAGTTGTTTTGCAATTGAATGCAACACCAGCATGATAAAGTAGCTTTACAGTGGAGCCACAGGTCAGTGATTTGGTCAGAACATCAGTCAAATGTCACAATCTTGTAAACAATGTTAGCTATTGTGGTCTGATTAACAGAGATAAATGTTTCATCATTGTCCTTTGTGGAATTCAGGGACACAAAGCTTTGACTTCTACATTCCTATTATCCGTTTAATGATTCTTGGAAAGTTCACCCAACTAGTGATGACAAATGAGACTGCTCTGTATTTGATGGAATCTACACTAAGCTGCCAGCTGTGTTCAATGTCATTTAAATGTTATGGCAGTAGTAGTGGCTTTTGTGTATGATAGCAGATTAGTTGGAAGTAAAGCTAGTCTGCCATGTTCAAGATCAAATTGGTTGTTACTAAAACAGTGTAAAAGTACTTTACTGCTAGGGGTGGGAATCACAGGGTACCTCACGATACGATACGATACGATACGATACGATACGATACGCGATACATGGCTCACGATACGATACTATCCCGATACAGCAATAATCGATATATTGCAACACAATCACATAACGATACATCACGATATCTATAACTGGAAAATGTCTCTTCCGGTAGCGTTGCTGTCCTCCATTCTACCTGTACTAACTCTTCTTGGACCAATTCATTTCCACTCAAGTCTCCTTCATTCATGTGATAAACGCCACCATGTGGAGTCATTAAGTAGTGACGCTGGGGAAATGGCAGCTGGCAGGGGGATCTGGCAGGGTTTAGAGCGCCTTATTAGAGCGCCTTGTTATATCAATTAAAGTATTTGGTGCCAGCGTATCGACAACAATCAGCTGATCCGGCAGCCGCAATCACGGGCTGTCATTCATTCCAGCGATCGCATAAAACAGTCTTTGATCACGTAGTTTTTTGACTTAACGTGTAGTGACAATTTCCCCAGAAGATAAAAATGACCACTTAGGTGATGGGAGCAGTCTCTTACTTTTGACGCGTATCCACAGTCCACGATAAGAAAACAACTTTAAGTACTCACGGATCCGTTCTTAGTGTTCCTTTATTTTCACATTTGTTCCACAATTTCCACAGTCAATGCGAATCCATTAAACAAAAAGTCCAAAGGCATAATTCAGAATCAAAAAAATTAAACGGTCAAAAAACATTAGCCGTGACGCTCTTCTTCACCTTCACAGAACAAAAGGGCCAACCATACCACCTGTGCCATCGGCCATATATAATTAAATACTCCACCATTAACCAAATATTACTAAGATAAATTCAAACTAAGAGAAAAATAACTAGTTTTCTTTGCTTAATATTCATGACATAATGCAATTCATAATTTACGGTCAACTTAAATTAAACTAAACTCAATTTCGCTGTAAAACTTAACTTAATAAAGACCATTATAAAATGGCTT
>OMNN01103468.1:0-11754 GCA_900302755.1 Chromis chromis
GAAACATTCACTTTTCAATGTCTAATCTTGTTTTTATTTATCTCTGGAAAAAGAAGTGATTTAATTGCAGGTAAACAACAAAAATGAGCCTTGTTTTACTCATTAAACAAAAGATATCAACAAAAATACATATTCTAACTGAGGAAAAGGTTAGGACACCCTCCCCCTATAGCTAGTGTTACCCCCTTTGGCTGAAATAACTTCAGTGAGACGCTTCTTGTAGCATCTACCAGTCTCTGACATCGGTCTGAGGAAAGTTTGCCCCACTCCTCAACACAGAACTCTTTCAGCTGTGAGATGTTTGAGGGGTTTCTTGCATGCACAGCCCATTTCAGGTTACCCCACAGCATCTCAATGGGATTAAGATCTGGGCTGTGACTCTGCCTTTCCAGGACTCTCCATTTTTTTTGTTTTTAAACGTATATTCTTCAGTTTTAATTGTTACCTGATGTTTATCTGTTTGTTTGTTTGTTTTTTGTTAGGAAGATAACTTGAAAAGTTATGAACGGATTTTAATGAAATTTTCAGGAAATGTTATAATGGGACAAGGAACAGGTGATTACATTTTGGTGATGTTCTGGATTAGCATCTGGATCCAGGAATTTTTCTGTGGAAATCACAATATGGATGGACATGAGCTGCTTGGTGGAGGTCTGTGCTCTCTGAGTGCTTTTGTAGTTTAGTTATATTACTTCTGTCTCTCAGTACTGTTAGAATTGATAGTAAATATCCATATTTCTAAATATGTTTAAAAAACACACACAGGCTTTCATAGTGTGTCCTAACTTTTTCACATGACTGTATGTGTCTTTGTTATACTACATCTGTTGCTCCACGCTCGGTATAAGCAAACCTTGTGATCTATGTGGGCAGTCCAGTACTTTAATGTAATTCCCTGACATCCTAACCATGTTAATACAGTTAATTAAATCAGCCTTGTGCATAATGTTTAATGTCCTTTCATGTGCTGTTTTAATGCCATTGGTGTTGACAGAAATAGTCATGTTGATCTCCATTGTCACTTAATAAACATAAAGTTGCTAACTGGAGTTCTACACACTGCTTTTTGATTTAGTAAAATCACTTCATTCCTGATGCAAGATTGTCATTTACAAGTCAGATGACTTTTTTTCTAGCCGACTGGACACAGTTTAAATCAAAGTGGAACATTAGAGAATCAGGAGCCTTGACAGCCAGTTTTATCTTATCTATTGCAGTAGAAGACAGCAGATAATGTCTATATATATATATCTAATCCACAGCAAATGGAAACATCTGATTTTGTTTCCCTTTACCCACACAAGAACAAGTGAAACACAGATAAGCCCAAGTATTGCTGCATCTGATTCACACTTGGTCACAGCGTTGGTGTCTGGCCTGAGATCTTTATTTACATGTTGTTCACCTTGTGTTTGTGCCACTGATGCCCATCAAATCCATTAAACCCAACCGAATGTAACTTTATTTCTGTAATCTAGTGTGAATCATGGCTAGTCAGGACTGTTTTCAAGCTGAACATGTATCGTCAGATCATGGAATAAGCCTGGATTATTAACCAGGCAGAGCATTCAACTTATAGTAACCATGAATTTTACTCTTTTTTTTTGTTAAAAACTTATTTAAACAATGAGTCATTTTGCAGAGTTATTGCCAATTTCTGTCAAATTTCCTCACTGTTTTATTTTGTGGAGGTGGAAGGGCCAAAAACACATTTTTTTGCATCTGGAGGTTGATCCAGCCGTGGTAACACACATATTGGATCAACTTCCTCCAGATTTTCAGACGATCAGCAGGCTGGAGAAGCCCTGAAGACAACAGCGCTTCTATTGATGAGGAAATCAAAGGAAATGGGGCATGAATAATTGTTTTAGTGTGCAGGAATCTTTTGGCCAGCATGACAAAAGCATTGTACTGTCACACTTTTCAGTCACTGTCAGGGTGACCTTTTGTTTAACCCCTTTTTACGGTCTAGTTTTAAAACAACATCAACAAAACCAGACATCAACAGAAACCCACAGCAAGTTAGTCCAACCACAGGAGAGCCCAGTTTGTGTTCTAGTCAAGTTTTTGCGAATCAATCTGGATCCATATTTTAGAAAATTGAGTTGAAGGTTTTCATTGATGCAACCCACAAGTGTACTGATCATTCAAATATGTTCCTGTGCTAAACTAAAAACAAATCATCTACAACAAGTTCATTACAAACATAGCTTTTATTTAGGAAATCCATCATTTTATAGGATTGACAGGACAAAAACGTCAACTATGACAAAACATGTATTTCAAATTTCACAGTCATTTGCAGATTTGTATATTCTCAGGTCAGAGACTTTTAAGTGCTAAAAGAAATGTCATCACAAACATAGTTTTATTTAGTAAATCCATTCTCTATGTTGTATGACAGGATAGAAATTTTAATTGTGACAAAACACACATTTCAGATTTCACAATCATTTGCAGGCAGAAAGTCCAAATCCAAGGCAGAGCCACTCGTTGGTGAACTCAATGAAGCCTGGAGCTTTGGTAAGTCCACTCCCTGTACAGAAAAGAGACACAGAGGGAAAGATAAAACCAGTTATGGAGCTCAATTTATAACTTTTAGGATTGGATTCTGACTGATTTCAAGGATTCTCTTGCTTGTAAGAGTATTGCCACATTTGCTGAAAACTCAGTTTTAAAAAGTAGAGAATAAAGTGTGTGAAAACATACCTTGTATGACATTGTGGAGGTTGCAGTAGTTGGTGCCGTTATCAAACAGACTGAACCAGAATGCAGACATAGAGGAACCCTGAACACACACCAGATAAAATGTTTTATTACATTTTGTGCCAACAGTTACATAAAGTGCTTCAAGGATGATGATTAGGATTAATTAGATGCAGAAACATATCTCCTATACCTCTACATGGCAGCCCAGGCTCATTGATATGGGCATCATGGTGAAATTAACACTCTCAATCTGACCGACGGCAGAAGTGTGGTTGGCTTGAATCAGTGTTGGAGTGACTGGGCCGAGCTGGAATGGAAAAGCAGAAAAAGCATTTGGTAAATCAATATTAATGACTATTATGTGATTTCAGTCAGTAAAACAAATATATGTCAATATAAAACTCCTTTGACAGCTTTTTTTTTTTTACCTTGTATGAGCCCATGGCTTTTATCTGGGTCACCAGAGCCATGTTAGTTTGATCACACGGGACTCCAAGTAACCTGGGAACAGAAGGGATGACATAATTCTCTCTTTTTAAATATGAATTACAAAATTAAAGATAAATGAACTCTTACCAGACGATCTTGCAGTAAGCGTGTGTTGTTTCAGCTGGTTTTCCACTTGTGATGATGCACATTCCCAAAAAGAGAGCGCCTGCTACAACCAAAGTCCTCAAAGCCATGCTGAAGATTGTTTCTTGTTCCAGAGGCAGGACTAAGAGGACTTCTCTACATTTAGGGTTTATACAGAACACTGCATGAGAAGGAGCAGCTTGACGACCGTCGGCTGGTCATGTGGAGCTGTGGAGAAGTGATTTGCATGACACATGGCATGAAATGTATGGCATTTTTCACAGCACCCAGGTCAGGTTTGAATTCAGCAGAGGCCTCTGGGAAGAGGAAAAACAATATATTGACTTAAAATGAATAGATAAATAAATTTGATCACCAAACATGTTTTATTGTCATGGCTTATAGGGTTAGCTAAAACATATTCTCAGTATTATTGTTGCTTTTTCTACTATTAGTGTAGTTAAAACACTCAAAAAAGTGCTTTAGTCTGACAAACTACTGTTTTCATTATTGATTAACCTGGTGATTATTTTTTCGCATTAATCAATAGGATTTTTTTTCATTTTCTTGGAGTCCAAGGAAATTAAATCTAAAACCACTTCCCTGGGTCTCCTTCAGAGGCTGTTATGTATGCAGTAACTATTTTACTTTATTAGACATTTTATTCATAACAGCCAAACCAAAAACATCTTAAATGATGCACTAATATCTAAGATATAGATTTATTCTGCACAGCTTTTGCTTCCCTATATTTGAAAAGCAAAGCATATTACGTATGTACATATACCTTGCAAAAATGCAAACACTCATGTCCACTTACATGCAACATGGTTTGACAGAATATGAACCTTATCATTGAGTTTCTTGTGGCTGAATATGAGTAAATCCCTGCAACATTTGTAAGTTCAAACTTTGTGTTGTTTTTTCAGAAGCAGAGCTCAAAGAGTGGAGTATAAGGAAGAAGTTACGGTAGAGTTACTTTGATGAGATGATGTTCCCATCATCTGACTGAATAAAACTGATGTGAAGCCTGGTGTTAATCACATTTCCCTGTCAGCGAGTCATCATGAAACATGTGCCTGTGTTTAAACGCTGCAGTGCTTTTAGGGTGAGATTTGCAATTAACCATGCTTCGTTGTTCCAATAATTCATTATCTCACGGTTATTTCTTGAAACTTCCCTATCGATTCACAGTGCTGGAGGCTCCAAACCTAACCAGCCTGAAAATGTGATAAAGACCAGAAACAACAAGCAGAACACCACAGCAAATTACTAGTTTTTATTGTCATTCATGTCATTTAAATTGACTGAAACCACTCCAGTCCCCCCTCAGGCAGGAGTGGTATTAAGTGTACATGCAGACATTTCATCATACTGATGCACAGCAGTGTATTCATAACACCAGATCTTCTGTCCTCATTAGACTGTAATGTCTGTGCCTCCTCTCTGTCTGTAGAGGGCACCAGAATACAACACCTGACTGATTCCCTCTTCTACAGGCAGCCTCAAGTCCAAAACCAAGATGCAGGGCTACTGGGACAGTGTGCTGTGTGCTGATGAAACTAAGACTGGATGTTTGGCAAGAACAAGCAATATATTGCTTAAAAGAGGCACTGGAGGCCAACATAAAAATCCAACACTGAAATACAGTAAAATGGAGCATCACCTAGGGTTTTTTGCTGCATCTGGGCCAGGACAACTTGACATCATTGAGGGAAAAATGAATTTCCAAGTTTATTATGGTGTCTTAAAGGATAATGTGGGTGTTGTTGTCCACCTGCTGAAGCTCGGGAGAAATTAGGTGGCGCAGCATCAGAGATAGCAGAGATAGAAAGGAATAAAACTAAACAAAATAAGATGTTTTTCTAAGGTGACCACAGATCTTAGTGTCCGCAGGATGAAAGCTTAGCAGAGAAAATATAAAGAGACACAACTTAAAAAAGTCTCCTTGAAATCTGGACTGAGGTCAGAACAAACAAACCTTCTGGTCAGAAGGTCGTAGAGACTTACTGGAGACGCAATAGAGCACCTTGTCAAGAGCATTCTAGACATCAGTGCAGAAATGTGTTCATAAAACAAGTGGAAGTGAATGAAATAATCCAGAAAGAGTTGACTAAAAGCATGGATACGATAGGTCTGAGAGGATTAAGGAACAGATAAAACATGTCAGTGAGTGTTGAGCTCACCTTGTATTCTGCTTGTCAGACTATAAGACCTGCATCATCTTCACATGTTCTCCATTCATTTGGCTGTAACTGAATTTAAGTTAAATATCTTAAATCGTTTGCAGTTTCAAGTTAAACAGTTGGATTCCACTTTCTAGTAAGTCACCTTTCATAACAGGGTTCAGATTGTAATTTGTTTATTAATGACTAAATTATTTAACAATGAATTAAAGGTTATTGATTCCTCATAATCAGAGTTTTTTCTTTCTTTCTTTTTATTAGAACACCTGGAAAGTTGTCTGGATGTGTTTCAGTGACCATGACTGGTCATTCACAGATCAGGTGAGAGCACATCTGAGCACGTTCATGTGGTCACTGTAACCCCATGATTAAGAAGTAATGTGCATGAAATGATGTGATTCTTCATTAACATTACAGCACCTGATGGTCATTCACAAAACAGGTAACAATTTGGCTTTGTTGATTTGGAGGACTGTTTCTGAGATTCAGACACATGAACAAATTCAGAACCAAACAAAGATCTGCTCTATATTATTATTTTTTATTCATTTTCTTATTCTTAATATTAATAACCATAAGAAGAAGAAGACTTTACCTCCAGTAATATTAAACCATACAAACAGTCTTACTGTTTTTAGCCCAGGTTTTGAAATGTCTGTCTCTGGTTCCTGCTGCCACTCCAAAAACAATGGATTGAATGAAAATGAATAGATATAGTCTAAATGTGAAATCCTCTGGAATACTCTGGAAACTCTTTTGACCAGAGAAATAGACAGTGTTTGCGATGTGTTCTTCAGATTTTACACCATAAGAGTTACATCTTCTCTGTCTCACCCAAAGCTAAGGATAGTTACGACCCTCTACAGAATAAAGCAGACATAGTTAAAGGATACATGGGTGGACTGTTTCTGGACAGAGATGTTGCTGTGTAATGTTTTAATTGTAACGTTTTTGGTGCTACAATCCACTTTCATTATACCGAGACTGAGGCACAAATTTCAAAGAAGGAATATCTCTGACACTAAAACCAAAATTATATAGCTGACCCCTAATATTAAGGAGATCACCTCGTTATAAAAATGGCTGACTTCTAAATCGTTAATTGCTTCATTTGTTCATCAACATCCAAATATTATCAAATGTTAAAGAGATATTATAGATGAATGGAACAGGATTGGCTTGAAGATGAATATCAATCTAAATGAGAGGTATTTTATTGTGGAACTGAAGACAATCAGCTCCAGATCACCACCAAGTCAGACAATAACCACAAGACACACAAGTCATCCAAATCAATTTCAAGCACATTTACTGGACCTCCTGATGAGCCTGATATTTAGTATAAATTGTCCTGCAGCCCCCTCAGCATTCATCCACAACCCACTCAGCAGCATCTCTGGACTACAGGAGGAAGAAACCTGCTTCAGTTCACCATGAAGACTCTGCTGCTGGCCTCTGCTCTCTTTGCAGGGCTCTTTGTCTCTCTATCTGCTGCTCCTACTCCTGCTCCTCATCCTTATCTCGCCTTCTGCAAAACAATCTGGTGAGTTTCTTCATTATTTTCACTGATACATTTGTTTCTTTTTCTCGAAGAAACCTACATCTACTTGAATCCAAACTATGTTCTTCTCTCTTTTTCAGGCTCTTTGCAACACCTTGTGCTGAGATCAACACCAAACTGGTGCAACAGATTCAGGCCTTCAGCCTTCTGTCTGGCCAGTACATGGTAAGAAACAATCTTTTTTTTTTTTAAATGATGGATATAACTTAACAAAATCTGATCTGATAGCATTGTCAAATAAATAAATACTTGTAGTGTAATGGACCCGTCTCTGTTCCAGCTCGTGTCAGCCGCTCCTCTGTCCATCATGGCCAACCACACCTCCCTGGATGGAGGCCAGACCGAGGACATCTCCTTTAGATTCATCCCCACCTTTCAGACTGGTGGCTGTCGTGTGACTGTAAGTACCAATCACAAACTTTTTTTTATTTTTTAAACTGTGACTCCCATTGTTCATATTCTAATTAGAAAACAGTTGTTAATTGATGCTGTACAAATTTTACTTGTTTGAAAGTCAGAAAAAGGATCAGTAATAAGATAGGCAGTCATCTTTTTCTTCTTCTTCTGAAAACTGTTCAAGAATAAATTTTATGTATAGTACAACAAGCAAAAAAAATTTCAGTTTGATTGAATACTGTTTCCATACAACTTTACTTAACAGGCTCAGTCAGCCTCTCTTGCATCCACCAGCCGTCTTGATAATGGAAAAAACTACTGCAACCTCTACAACCTGCTGTCAGGTGAGTGAACAAACCAAGATAACACAACTGTCTCAGTATGAGTCATGCATGTGGGATAACTTAATTTTTCCCCCCAATGTTTGAATTCTAGTGAGTGGACTCAACTCAGAACCAGGTTTCATGGAGATGACCAATGAATGGGCTTGTCTGGGATATGGACAGGCCACCTGTAAGGATCCACAGCTGGAATGAACCAATTAAATGATGGCATGCATTTGATGTGTTAAAATTAGAAACACAATTTTCCCTGATAGAATATATCCCATTAGACAGACTTTTAAAAATAAACAATAAAAATTTGTGACATTCAGCACCTGTGTGAATCGTTTTTACTAGTTTGGACCTATCCATTGTTTGTGCACTACTGCTCTGTTGGGATCTTTGAAATACTTCAGGTTTAGATTAGTGCCACCGGGTTTTCCTACCAGCCTCTGTTGGGTCTGATCTGACAAGGTGCAAATGAACATCTGACTCATTTTATTGTAGTTACGGCACATTTTTATTAAACAAATTTACATGTAGTTACTTCACAACCACACTTTTAAAAAAAAAGAAGAAGAAAAAAGCTTAAAACCTTTAAAATCTTGTAAAAGGGTACTCATAGTGCTAATCAAAAGTTGCATTGGTGCGTCATGTATAATGTCCTATTGTGCTTGTCCGTGTCATTGCTGTTGACAATAGTAGCATTTTTCCATTCCATCATCTGATAATAACACCAAACAGATGACTTGAAGCTTTACACCCTGATTTTATATTCTGTAAAATCATTACATTCTTTTTTTAAAATAATAATCTAACCTTTAATAATCCCCTTGGGGAAATTCCTTCTCTGCATTTGACCTATCCTGTTAAAAGTTAACCTTAACTATACATACTAGGAGCTGCGGTGCAGCTCCTGAGGAGTAGTCAGGGGTTAAGGGCCTTGCTCAAGGGCCCAACAGTGGCCGCAATGGGGGTTCAATCCTCTGACCTTCTGATCAGTAGCCCAGGGGCTTAACCTGTTACGCCACCACTGCCCCCTTAAATTATCACATTCTTGATTTAAATGGCAGAATGTAAGACAGTCATGAATCATAGATTCAGATTCTATGTGGAACATCAGTGAATCAGGATGTCTAGACACACACATGTACGTAGTAGACAGCTAATAAAACATGTGACTTGTAATATCCAGTGACTGCTTTAATCCCCTTTGAGCACATTGGGGCCGGTAACTCACCAACAAGCCCAAAATCTGTGTATCAAGACAACAGCACCAACAAATATTGTAATCTATACTCCAAGTCCTTCAACCTTATGTGAAAATAAATGTATGAAAATGTATGAAATGCAAATTCTAACTTTGTTATTTGGTTCAGAATGTGCCAAACTGATTATTCAAAAGTAGCATTACAAGCACAATACATTAACTTAAAAAAAAAAAAATGTCATTACAAACATAGCTTTATTTAGTAAATCCATGCTCTATGTTGTACAACAGGATGGAAATTTCAACTGTGAAATCACGCATTTCAGATTTCACAATCATTTGCAGGCAGAAAGTCCAAATCCAAGGCAGAGCCACTCGTTGGTGAACTCAATGAAGCCTGGAGCTTTGGTAAGTCCACTCCCTGTACAGGCAGAAAGCACAGAGGGAAAGACGGAGACAGTTATCAATTTATAACTTTCAGGATTGGATTCTGACTCTGATTTCAAGGTTTCCTTTATTTGTAAAAATGCCTTCACACTTGCTTAAAATTAAGTTTTAAGATGTATAGAATAAAGTGTGTAAAACGTACCTTGTATGACATTATGGAGGTTGCAGTAGTTGGTGCCGTTGTCAAACAGACTGAACCAAAACGCAGACACAGAGGAACCCTGAACACACACACCAGATAAAACAGGTTTATTTCATAACTTTAAAACACTTTTTGATTGCAATAGCTCTAAAAAAGAACATTTCAATGATGACGATTAAAATTACTTAGATGTAGAAACTGATTTCTTACCTGTATATGGCAGCCCAGGCTAATAGATGTGGAGATCATAGTGAAGTTAACCCTCTCAATCTGGCCGACTGCAGAAGTGTGGTTGGCCTCAATCAGTGTTGGAGTCACTGGGCCAAGCTGGAATGGAAAAGCAGAGAAGAACATTTTGTAAATCAATATTCACTACATGGTTGTCATTGCAGTCCCTAAAATATATGTAAAAATTCTAATTTAACAACTTTATTTTTACCTTGTATGAGCCCATGGCTTTAATCTGGGTCACAATGGCCGTGTTAACTTGATCACACGGGACTCCAACTAACCTGGGAACAGAAAGAGTCGATTATATCTCTCTATTTCTGCATAAGTAGGACATTACAAACCGTAATTACAGATAAAATAAAGTCTTACCAGGCGATCTTGCAGAAGGCGTGTGTTACGTCAGTTGGTTTTCCATTTGTGATGATGCACATTCCTAAAAACAAAGAACATCCCACAATGGCAAACCCCCTCAAAGTCATGGTGAAGTTTGCTTCTTGTTCCAGAGGCAGGACTGAGAAGACGTTTCTACAGTTGGGGTTTATACAGATCACTGCTGGTCATGTGGAGCCGTGGAAAACTGATGTGCATGACACTCTGCATGAAATGCCTGGCATCTTTCACACAACCAGACCTGGATTCAAGAAGGAAAACATTGTATTCCTTTAACACTTCTGACCCATAAAACACATGTTTATTTAAAACATGTCTTCTTTGATTCATTTGTTTACTGCAATTTTTTGCTTTAAAAAACTGAATTGATTGACTGATTGATTATTACACTACATGTTTCACCTCTAGTCTGTGTTGAATCTCGAACAGTGAAAACTCAAGTCTAGGATTTTCTATTTATTAACTTTTTAAGAACGCCTTAATTGTAATAATATGCAAGATCCGACTCACATCTGTCTTCCAAATTGTGTTCAATAGCCTCTTTATGTAAATTTACATCAACCAAAGAACAGTTCCTTCAACCTGTTCTGCATGCAGTAATTATTTGGTTTTACAGACATGTTATCCATTATTCTGAAACACTAGCTGATTTAAATGAAGCATTCATCTCAAAGGCACCGTTTTAATCTGCCAAGCTTTTGCTTCCCTACATTTTAAAAACAATGTTCTGAAATAGTGAACAGACTTGTTTACATGGTTAGGTTCCTTGGTCCTACTTTTGGGAAATTATTTTACATACAATAATGTTTTAGGCAATAATGTGTGGTGACCCCTGTCTTCACTCTCCAGGACACACAAACAGCACAGTGGAAAGCCTCAGTTCTGCAGTCCAGCCCAACAAGCAACAGAATGCCTGCCTGCAGCACAGTGTCTCTTCTCCATTCTCATAGAGAAACACCCTCAGCCAAATCCCTCTTGACCAGAATGAAGAAGTGATCACCTAGAGCTGGTAAGATGTGCTCAGCCACAACTCCACCATGCCCCTTTCCTCACTGAAGGACGTGCAGGATAGAGGTCCTTAGCAGGGCCATCAATAGCACTGTCTTAACTGACACCAGCTCCAGGTTCACTTGCTCCAGGAGTTCAAAAGCAGGGCAAGCCATCCCATCCAAGATTGTTACAATGTTACAATTTCATTTAGCAGATGCTTTTCTCCAAAGCAACGTACATCTGAGAAAGAACAACACAAGCAATGATCTAGATAGAAGGCGACAAGGCCAGGAAGAGCAGAAACTCTGCTTTAGGTCTTGATTAGGCACAGTGCTGAGTATTTTGTTGCCGTTTTTTTTTATAGCAATAACAACAACAACAACATCCATATGCAACGCTGATAGCATCATCATCATGCAATGCTGATAGCATCATCATCATCATTAAGTGCGTAGATATTCGTAAAAGAGCTGGGTCTTTAGCTTTTTCTTAAAAGTAGAGAGGGACTCTGCAATTCGGATTGAGCTCGGTAACTCATTCCACCACCGGGGGGTGACAGAGGAGAACAGTCTAGTGAGTTAGAGCTCTGTTGAGAG
>OMNN01103468.1:17239-39959 GCA_900302755.1 Chromis chromis
AACTTTTTCAGATTTGTTTGGTTTTATCATACATTTGTTTGTGTTAAATAAAATTACCACTTATTAGGAAACAGACCTCACCTTATTTAGCACCACTGTAGATCAGATGTCATAAATGAAAGACAGACGTTAAACATGTACATAGTATAAAATAACGATGTTAAGTTAAATATAAATTGATATAAATAAAGCTTTTTTGCCTTTCAAAAGTCTCCACACATCCACAGATCTTAAGTCTAAAGGAGGAGAGACGTTTGGGAGACACGACATCAAAAATATCTTTCAGTTTCAAGTCTGGTCAAAAGCTTTCCAGCAGCGTTCTGAACAATCCTGAAATGTCATGTCATAATATTTAATTAGTGAAATAGGAGTCACAGCAATCTGGAGCAGATGAAATGAAAGCACAAAGAATCATCTACATCTTTGAGACACAATGAGCCTGAGTGGAGGAGGCGTCACACAATAAAGATGGAGGATATTTATCCATTTTGAACATGAAGACTGAACACAGTCCCATGTGTTTACTGCTCTGATTTATAACGTTGTCATCGTGCTGACAAATGGGTGGTAGAGGCCCCGCAGTACTGTGGATTTGCTCGACCATTTGCAGGGATGGTCGGTGCTATGGTGACTGTTCACAGGGCAGTTCCCTGCACCAGCAGACCAAATGCTGCTGTGGAGACCATCTGCTGAGGGAACAGCAAGCAGAGAGAGCCACAGTCTGTCTCCCAAAGCTGCATCATCTTCACATGTTGTCCGTCTTCTTGTGGTGAATAAATCTATTAATCATTTGTGGTATTAGGTTAAATTAATTTGAACTAATAACCTGCCTTTGTCGGGGATTTATAGATTGTATTAACTAAATGCTTTATGAATTGTTACTAAATCATTTATTCATATTTTAGGTCGTTTGCATCATTAATCAGAGCACCTTTAAGGTTGGAACTGACTTCATAATAGGGGTGAGCTGATTAACTGGATGGCCATGGCTCATGTTGTAGAGTGAGTTGTCCATCAGTCGAAGGGTTGCAGAGGTGCATCGAAGCCATTTCCAGGCATGAAGGGACTATTTTCATGGGGGGAAAAACTCAGTATATAGATCAACTGTCTTAAGCTTATGCTGCTTAAACCCTTCATATTTACTACCCTTATTTGGGACAGTGTGGTGCAACGGTTACGTCTCTGGGCTACTGATCAGAAGGTCTAGAGGTTCAAACCCCAATGTGGCCATTGTTGGGTCCTTGAGCGCCGCAACATGGCTGACCCTGTGCTCTGACCCCAACTGGGATATGCGAAGAGACAATTTCCTTTGGGATTTATAAAGTTAATAAAATTAATTGGTTTATGCTTGTGTTATTGTATTATTTTAGAGTTAGACTTAGACTTAGACTTGTTTTTATTGTCATTTACAGACACACTGTCAGTGCACATGTGAACGAAATTTCGTTGCTTTGACTCACAATTTGAGGACACAAATATTCACAGAATATTAAGGTGCTGATATGCATAAGTACACAGTTGTGCAGTGCAAAAAGCAATATTTTAATATATTTTAAGCAATATTTGGCACAGGAATTGTTTTCGGGATTAATTAAGTTATCTCAAGCCACAAAGATAAGTGTTTTGGGGTTAAATCAAAGACTTTAATAAGTGACTTTGTAACATTTGCTTTTGTATTATTAAAAATCCAAAAATGATGTAGCCCTTTATCAATGGTTATGCTTAGTAAAATCATTAATTGCTTAAATCTAATGTATAAAGCATCAGTAGGTTATGTTTATTCACTAATAAAACAATATGTTACAACAACAACAAAAACAACAAAACTTGATTTCTTAAAATAAGCTGTATCCACCATTTTCTGTCTTTTATTTTTTAATTTTTTGTCGGGACAAATGCTTATAGATTTATTGTTAAAAAGCAAAGAGGAAAACGTGTAACTGTTATACCAGGACCAGATATTAAATTAGGCTGTTATTTGTTTGACATTGAAATTCTAATTAAAAAATAACGGGTTTTTTCCATTGTTATTGTCTTTAGAAAAGTCTTGCTTTGGTCTGCAAATAACACTATTACCTAATAAACGCAGGCATAATTTAAGAGTAACAAAAATGTTTTGTAAAAAAAAAACAAAAAAAACTTGCCGGACACAGCAGGGTCCGCTGTCAGGACGGTAGCTTCGTGATTTCTCGCGATGACTGGGACTCGACATGTTGCTGAGTTAATCTCTAGCTCAGCTGTTCCTGCTCGGGTGTTGGTGGAAGTGAATCGAAACGAGAAGAAACAAGGTCAGCAAACTGTGTTTCAGCAGTTTACACCTGTTTCGGCATTTAATTTGATAAAGCTCTGAATCCTCCTCCGTCTAATGCTGCAGCCATGTACTTATTGCACGTTATTTTCAGCTGATTTGAACGAGTTTTACTTTGCCCTCTCACAGTTAGAACTTCAGGATTACCAACCAGGCTGCAGCTGGTTACTTAGTTCTGTTTAGTAAAACAGAAGTAAGTAACCAGCTACAGCCTGGTAACTTAGTTCTGCTCTGTTCTGTTTGTTCTGTTTACTAAACAGTACTAAGTTACCAGGCTGCAGCAGGTTACTTAGTTCTGTTTAGTAAAATCAAGCAAGTAGCAAGAAAGTGATAAAGTCTATGTAGCTGTTAGATCTGTGCAGTTTTAATAAGGAGCCTTTGCAGTCCAAAGGTCCTTCTTGTTCCTGCACTATCAAAGCAGCTGGTCAATGAATGCCAGACTCGTTTTAGGAACACCCTGCTGTCTGATCTGTACCAATGTTTCACAGGATTGCAGAAGTTATTCCTGCCCTGCTATTTCTCTCCTTTGTATATAAATCAACACTTTCTGTCCTTTCAGATTGTGCAAAGCCCTGAGCAGAGCACCATGTCAGCGCTGAGTGGGAAGGTCCAGACCGTCCTGGGTGTGCTGGATCCAGACCAGCTGGGCCGCACCATGACCCATGAGCACCTCACCATGAGCTTCGAGTGCTGCTACTTCCCCCCTCCCCTAGGGGATGAGGTGGTGAACCCGTTCCAGATGCAGCACATGCACTGGCTTAGACAGAACCCGTACAGCAACCATGAGAACCTGCTGCTGCAGCAGGAGACCAGCGCTGTGCGGGACGAGCTGCTGGCCTACAGGAAAGCCGGCGGGGGCACCATAGTGGAGAACACCACAACCGGCATCGATCGGGATCTGCCCACCCTGCGACAGCTGGCCAAGGACACCGGGGTCCACATCATCGCAGGAGCTGGGTACTATGTGGACTGCACCCACTCTGAGGCCACCAAGAAGATGAGTGTGGAGAAGGTGTGGTTCAGTCTGGTCAAGTGTGGAAGTTGAGTCAGAAAGTTTTGAGCAGTTTATTCTGCGAACTACTTCAGTGAGTCTGGAACTGGCCACTGGTGCTTTATTGCTCAGTCATAAGATTGGAAAAATGTAGGACATCTATTTGTTGTGCAGACAGTTTGATCTATCACCCGTTCTCTCTACTCCTTCAGTGTTGATGTACAAGGATCTCTTCTGTATCTTTTGATAGATTTGAATGGATTTCTGGCTGCTCTGTGTCGACTTTTAGCAGTGATGCACTCAGAATGTGTGTTTACTCTTCACTGATATTTAGATATTATCACTCAAACCTAGCAAGTGTTCGAGTTTTCTTAAAGGGAGCAGAGAAATCAGATAATGTTGTTTTGATACACTGATGTGTCAGTCAGTAGTTTATTAAGAGTGATGTTGTCCTTCTCTGACTCCTCATTTCTGCTCTGTCAGCTCACAGACATCATCGTCAGCGAGGTGCTCCACGGCGCTGACGGCACAGACATCCGATGCGGTGTGATCGGTGAAATCGGCACCTGCTGGCCCATCACAGAGAGCGAGGCCAAGGTGCTGAGGGCCACAGCTCAAGCTCAGGCTCAGCTGGGCTGTCCGGTTATCATCCATCCCGGCAGGAATCCTGCCGCTCCAGCTGAAGTCGTCCGGATTCTCCAGGAGGCCGGCGGTGACATCAGCAAAACTGTCATGTCTCACCTGGACAGGTGAGAAGTCCCTGACAAGTCTGTTAGATACGGTCAGAATTAGAGCAGCTTTTCTTACAGGTCCTTACTTCCTATCTGACATTTATTTTTCCTCTCACTAAAAATAGATGCGTAAAAAATGGTTCTCCATCCGTTTCAGTATCTCTGTAACTCTGCATGCAAAGGAAGACCAACAACAACAACCGTCTCTGTTTGGTCAGACAAGTGTGAAACACAGTTAAGAGGCTGAAGATTCTCCTCACAGATGATGTTATTTACTATAAACATTGTAAGGTTTTACAATTACTCTGTTGTATATTAAAATATTCCAAAAAACTAACTAATATCTACAATTAAATTGGCATTTTCTGGATTTTAGATTATAAGATTAGACTTTAGGGGCAACCAAATAGCTGAGTGGTTAGAGTGCATACCCCTGACCTTTACTGCATGTCACCTCCTCGCTCTCTTTGCACTGCTACTGTTAAATATAGATAAAAATGCACAAACATAAATAAAAAGAGTTGAAATTAAAAATATACATATTTATGATTTTAGACCATTAACTATTTTCCTCTTTTAATTAGAAGAATTCTGCCTCACAGAGACACTAATTTGCACTTTTTCCCTTTTTTTCTTCACTTTCTGATGCAGATGTTTTGTGAGCTGTTTACTGAAAGCAGGAGTGAAATAACCTACTGTACTCTTGCAGGAAGAAAATATGTAAAAAATAAAAATAAAAAAAGGCCTAAAAAACACACACTTAAAGAGGTAGTTTAAAAGTTTACAGTATGCATCGTTACATCAGTGCATGTGCTAATGTTACCTTCATCTCTCAAAACTTTCACCAACAAGTGGAATAAATGGTTTAGTGAATTTTTAAAACTAGTTTGCTTGCTGCGCTGATATTCTTCCATTTAAGTTTAAGTTTTACCCTCTGCCAAGTTAAAAAAACAAGACATCTGATACCACATGCTGACCGTGTTGCACTCTTGCAGGACTATATTCGAAGACGGTGAGCTGCTTGAGTTTGCAAAGCTGGGAAGTTACCTGGAGTATGATCTGTTTGGAGTGGAGATGCTGAACTACCCGTATAACCTGGACATAGACATGCCCAGTGACTCCCAGAGGGTGAAAGCGTGAGTAACACTGGTCGGGGTTAAAATTGTGTTTTGTATTGTTTGTGAGGAGGTGCCATGTCTGAACTAAAGTGTGACAATATTGACGTGTCCACTCTTAAATCTTAACTGCAACCTTCAAATCTGAGGTCAAATCCATCTCTCTGGTTCTTTGAGGGAATCCATTCCTTTAATCCATCCTAATCTCCCGCCACAGTAAATGGAATTGAGTGTTTGAACAAGTTGCACGCCGTATTCCGCTCGGATGTTTGCACAGACAGCAGACAAATTTAGCAACACGCGAAGAGAGCCTGATAATTCCATTCAGTCATTTTTGTAACATTCAAAGCCCCTCGTTTCTCACAAGTTCTCTCTGCTCGTTGTTCAGCTTGGCGTTGCTGGTGAAGGAGGGCTACGAGGACAAGATAGTGATTGCGCACGACATCCACACCAAGAACCGCCTGACCAAGTACGGCGGCCACGGCTACTCTCACATCCTGAAGAACATCGTGCCGAAGATGCTGATGAGGGGCATCTCGCAGCACCAGGTGGATAAGATCCTCATCGACAACCCTAAACGCTGGTTGACCTTCAAATAAAACCAAAAAAATGACACAAGAGGAATATAGCTCATATTTTATCTTCAGATGATGGCTCAATACCCAACAATAACCACAATCCAAAGTCATTTATTAATGTGCTTTTGAACCTTTATACCAACAAGCTCACAGAGTCAGTCTGTAATTAGACTTTAATTTCAATCTTCTTAAATTTTTCAGCAAAGCAGATGTTTCATCTTTTTAAAGGAAAAATGATTACAGGCTGCAGTTTCATGCAGCTGAAAGCGTTTTTTTTTAATAGAGATTCTTATTAATTAAAACTTGATTTTTATATTTGTAATTATTCACATTATTCACTTTGTAAGCAAATGATATCAAGGAGCCTCGCAGGATCACAGTGCCTCTCATTAAGCAGCCTTGTTTTAGCCCCGTTTATGCCACGGAAAATCTGGTTTGTTTGCAGAATGTGATTACAGTCGAGGATAAATATTTCCAATCTCTACAGGTTCTCTGCAGCGGTGCTCACAACTGTGGTGCTAATTGATTTCTTAATTTCAATGTCAATGTCATAGCCGCTTTTATTTGTATTTGTAAGTGACATTTCTGCAAACACGTCGTATGGGAGGGGAAATAATGAGCATGTTGGTAATCAGTATGCTGCTCTGCTCTTGACACAATGCGGCTGTGTTAGATGAGTTGTCCTGTTGCCCCTCACTGGGTGTCTGCGTGTCTATGGGAGGCTGAGTGGCTGGCAGGCCCAGATGAAGGACATGTTCTCCTCTCATCTGGGAACAGGTGGCCTCACAGGGTGACTTCACCACATGATCAATGGCACGATCGCCACAGCTGACTGTGCGAGCCGCGAACAGCTATATAACTTTGATTAATTTTTTCGGAGAGGATTACAAAGTGAGTCAGAGGATTTAATTTGACATTATATTTTAACTGGCGCTCCTATCCGGAGGGGCGTGATAATCAGCAAGCAGATTGATGAATGTTGTCGAGCTCGAGGAAACATATCTGTTAGGGTGGCCGGCCAGTTTTGTGATGGTGACTAACCACCAGACCACCACGTCGCCCCAACCAGATGTCATGTTGACACACGCGAGAAAAATGATCCATTTTGTGAGAGCGAGCATCACAACGGCCCCTTTGCAGAACGTTTGTTTCTCTTGAAAGTCTCTTTATGCTGCACAGTGTTAAAATGTCAACTTTTATAGACATGCATAACTACAGCTTTGAACATTTTCACCCAAAATGCAACAACTATGACACTTTTTTTGTTGAAAATGAAGCACACGAGGGGACTAACAACACTGTAAACAGAGTATGTGAGTACAATATCAGCATCTATAATTGATGGCTAAGGGTCAATACATTGAACTCTCAATCTACAGTCACTCAGCTTATGTTACCACAGCAGCTACAGTTTGTTTGACATATGAGCAAACTTAATTTGCAAAGCCTAACAGTTCATTCAGGGTGCACAAGCGACACTAATCAACGTGACATGAGTACAACTGGGTGCTGTACAAAATAAAATTCATTATTGTTTTCCTGTAATTACATTGTCAGCTTGTCATATTGCAAGGTGCTGTTTTCTTTTTTGCATGACTTCCTCCACATCTCTCTTGATTCTTTTGAAAAAACAGAAACGGTGAGCTCTGTCTCTAATAATCCGGCTGACATTGAACTGAACACGAGCAGTGAAGCAAGCTAAATGTAGAGCAGCTCTTTTCTCCCCACAGCCGAGCCCCTCCGTGTTTCAATCAGCGTACAACATGAAGCCGGAGAAGGTGCTGTACTTGTTGTTGTTGCCCCCGTGCGCCTTCCCGCCGTCCAGCTTTATGTAAATCTCGTCCCCGGGCTCCAGATGAAGAACAACACTGTTGCTGGCGTAGTCGTAGTTCTGGTCGGCGTCCTGTGCGATGGCACTGGCTCTCACCTGGAAAGGACATTTGGCATTACTGATGACTTTGAAATCAGCACCGCGGACAGCTCCGTCAGTGATTAAACACAACTTCACTGTAACCTGCTTTGTGCGTTTTTGTCGATACAACTTGTGCGTAAAAACGCTAAAAGTAATTATTTGTTAACCAAAGTCTGTCTTTTTACTGTATGTTGCAAACAAAGCCTAAATAATAAAGTGAAACCAAATAAAATATAGTTTCATAATGAAACTGAGTCCTACCTGGTTGTTTTTACAGAGGTCAGCCCACATGCTTGTTCCATCCCCGCCTCGCATCAGCACATGGTAAACAAAGAAGTAAATCCCCGGTATCGAACAGGTGAATTTTCCGCTAGAAGGATCATAGTGGTTGCCAAGATTTGTGACAACGTCGTCGAACTTCAGCACTTCATATCCCTCATGCTGCTTCTTCAGTCCTGCGTAAAACGCAATCTTTGGGATGGTGTTGTAAGTGGCTGCGCTAATGGCTCCGTTTGGCCCATTTGCTCCTGGCACACCGGGTGGACCAGGAGGGCCAGGTGACCCTCTCTCCCCGGGTGGACCAGCAGGTCCGGGTGGCCCGGGTTCACCAACCGGACCCCTGGGACCCACCCTCCCGACGCGCCCCGGCTCTCCCTGAGGACCCTGGATGAACGTCGGAAGCGACTGAACCAGGCGGTTGTCTTTGATCGGGTTCGTTGCCTTGGCTGTGGCCGTGGCCGCGGTCCCGTGGGAGTCACACACCATTTGGCAGGATCCGAGCATCTCGTAGCGGGCGGGAGGTCCGGCGGAGTTCACCACGACCGGGATCAGAACCACCAGCACCAGCACCAGCGCAACGCCACAAACACCAGTTGCGATCATCTGCGCTCTGCGGATCCGCGGTGTTCTCCCGAGTGGATGGTCTTCCAGCCTGATTGTGGACGAGATTTTAGCAGAGGGAAGAATTTGACCCGCTCTGGTTTCGTGCTGCAACTTTTAGAGATATTACAGTCCTTAAAATGTTTACGCGTAAAAGTAACCATCCACAACTTTTACGCGTTGCAGAATCCGTGCAGCGGGTTCATGTCCACCCTTTTCACCGCAAAAAAAAAAATCACGAGAGAAGATTTCCTGGGAGAAAAACTACAGTCTACAGCTCAAAGTCGGTCGCACAAGTTTCTGCCTCCACGGTGCCACAGGAGAGAATGGGCTCGAAATTAACCGTTGCTCGTTTGTGGGTTTGGAGAGTGAGGGGAGGGCTGAAGGTGATGGATGGGATAGAATCCATGCATTTCTTCAATCAAAAGAGAGAAAGTGAACAACATACAAACACTGATGCAACTTGGAAGCGTTGAAGCGTGACTATTTCATTTTTTGTGTGTTTGCTTTTGAGTCAGGGAGCTACTTTGTTAAAAAATTCAGGGGAGGTTTGATGCAGTATGTATTACTTTTCCTATTGATTATTGCAACGTTCCATCCCACAACATGTTATTAGCGCGTATCCAAACAGCTCTAAAGGTCTTGAGCATAATTAGGCCCATTTAAGACAAAAAGCTATACTCCTTTGGCACCTGGTCACACCTCAGTGGCTCCCCGCGTCCAATTTATCACTTGGAGAAAATCTATAGAGCCAGTGAAAGGAAGAGGGGAGTCACTAGGAGCTGGCAGTGAAGGATGACTTCACACAGATATACTGATGAAATGAATGCTGAGGCATTTAGAAAGAGAATAGGGTGAAATCACTTAATTAATTACCAGTGTGAATTCACCATTAGCAGATGCTCATTTAAAAACAATCTTGTGTCATATTAGCCTTATTAAAATGACCTGAACAGTCAGTGTTAAATTTGGGCACTCAGGCTTCAGCGAGGTTTGAGTGATGAAGGGCTAATTCCTGGTGAGGCAGGGCAGATGATGATGTGCTCATGAATGCAGAGGGTGTCACTTTGTCGATGGCACCTCACTGCCAGGTGGACAGGAAGAAAAACTACACACAGTGCTGTTTATTTAGGAGGAGGGACGCTTTGATTGCAGCCCAAATTAAATTCTATCCAAGCCGCACATGCAAAGGTGTGTTTGTGGAACTATCACCTCGAAATGGCCATAAAACACACTGATGTAGTTAGAAATGTATTGTTTTAAAAGCTGTACAAATTCACAATAAGCAGCTATATTGGCTTGAAAAAACTGTTTAAAGGTCATCTGGGTTTCTTTAACACACTCAACTTAAAGGTTTTATAATAATTTGACTTTAAGCCACAAAACTTTGCTGTCTCTACTAGCTTTATGGATCTCATCTGGCTTCTCATGTACACTCCATGTTTTGTTGCCGACCTTTTCATACATTTATTCTGTTTCAGAAAGAATACAACAGAAATGTAAGAGAGAGAGAGAGAAATACAATTACACAGCAGCAGAATAAGGAGTGTATAGGTCTAACATTGTTCCTGTTTAGACACGTCAAGGACACAGACATACACAGATGTGACAGTATTCTGCAACAGTTTTAAGGACTGAGAGAAACAACAGTGACAACTAAACAGTATGTTTCTGGCACTTGAGACAGAAGAAGGTTAAGATGTCTGGTGCAGGAGGATATTCACAACAATAAAAGAGAAAAAGGAAAAAGGAAACCAGGTTGGATTAAGTGACAGATTGAAATTAAATCACAGTTTGAAGACACATCATGGCTTCCTTGATTCCACTGTATGGAATAGGGAGGTTGGCGCTCTTCCATCTAATGAGGATTAATCATTCAACTAGCAGTGATGTATTTGAATTACACAGGGTTAATGCTCACATCAGTATTGGCATGAATGGATTTGGGTCAAAGGTGTAGCTGTTGATAATGTGGAGGCTTGAAAAACTCTGGTGTTCTGCATTAACGGGTTAAATAAGTCATGTAAAGCACTTCACAATACAGTTACCAAGCTATTCCTTTTAGCTCAATTTTTATGTATTTTATTTTTTTTCAACTTTTTTTAAGTCCATGTCACCAATGTGCTCGCTTATAGTGAAAAAAAAAATTGGGTTTTCAATTTATGTGAACTGTATTAACCTTAATAATTAGGTTAGTCAGTTTTGTGCCATGTATACAGTACTAGTGTCAGATCCTAACTGTAATATTTAAACTCATTAGGTTGTGATGTTAATGTTCTCCTTTGCTGAACAGCCCTTTGGGTCAGTGTGTGTTGTTTAAAACGTGCTATATAAATAACAATGACTTGACTCATTGTGCTCTGTGGTTTTATAGTCTCTTAACTCAGCGCCCACTTCTAGAGCGAGCACAGCACAGCGATCTAAACGCTTGTGTTGAGTTGACTTAATACACATTTATAATTGCATATCATTTCAAAAGGTACTTTTTCTTGTCTTTGTGATGCCAGTTTTTTTTTTCCGTGATAGCTGACATTGAATATATTTGACATCTCTCTACAGGCATTGATTCATTTCAAACTAGCAGTCATATTCAAAGAGAAAACAGTGATTGTACTGTATAGAAGAATGGCCCCAGTGGTGAAACCCAAGGCCTTTATTCCATGCAAGTAACGTATTTGTTGTTGCTGGAGAATAGAGGGGTTGAATGCTTTCACATAAGCTTGAGATACGGCCTTTAGAGGCGATGATTGTACAGTGTGTTAACATTGTATCCTGGTGTGAAAGCTGTCATTCATAGTGATGAACCCCAAAAGAATGACCAATAAAGTGTTTCAGTTTCTTTCAGCTCATTATTCATCAGTTATAACTAAATATGTATATAATTAACAATTATGGAAGGCTTTTAGTGGCATCCAAAGAGGACAAACTATCACTTGATAATGTCATTTAACCCTATAAGATGTAGCTGTATAGGAAAATCACACATTTTTAAGCAAACTGGTCATACTTATTTTCTATTATTTGAATTACTACAATAAAATAAGGTAGATGGGACGTATTATCAAGTGTTAACTCTTTTCCTATTTTTACTGTTTAACTAAAAAACATTTTTCTCTAATTTTAAGTTTTGTTTTCCAGTACTGCACCCCATAGGTACCCACCAAAATCCTGAGTCCTATTTAATTTGCTTTCCTCTAAAACAATGGTTCTCAACTGGAGGGTGGGGACCCAAAAGTGGGTCGCGAAGCCATTTTTAGAGGGTCGCAGAAGCATCAAAATGCGTTGAGACTACACCCAAATAAACCTTCATTTGTTAACAGGAACAGCAAACGTCAAAAATTTGGGTCGCGACTGTTATTAATAGAGATATAGTGGGTCCTGAGGCTGGACCAGTTGAGAACCACTGTTCTAAAATGCCTCCCTTCTTCCCATAGACTTATTTTCTTCTACTGTATATTATTGATACCTGATTCACAAAACAAAAGTGGTGGCGCAACGGTTAAGTCTCTGGTCTACTGATCAGGAGGTCAGAGGATCAAACCCCAATGCGGCCATTGTTGGGCCTTTAACCCTTCCTGCTCCAGGGGCGCCGTACCATGGCTGACCCTGCGCTCTGACCCCAAATGGGATATGCAAAAATAACAATTCACAATACTGTAAAAATGTATTCGTGACAATAAAGGTTTGTTCTTCTTCTAAAATGACACTGTAAATGTTATTGTACTCCCAATTTCCCTTTAGGACAAAAAAAAAAAAAAAAAAATTCTTTTTTTTTTTTGGTTGAGCTGTTATATTTTTGTCCCTCTTTGTATTTCCTTGTGTCATTCTTTATTCAATTTCATTATGTACCTTTCTTCAGGTGACAGTAGTTTTCTAAGGGCAGTCCATGTGAGCTAAAACACATGACCACTTCTAAAACGACACATTTTCTGTGGGATGGGTGCAAAAGTGATAAATAGAATAGTATATAAGTGAATAGTATAAGAAACGCACATGCTCGGTCACACACGCACAAACACAGTGGGACATACTGCCGTGGCTCTGAGTCAGCGAGCACTTGTTAGCGGTCAGGCTCTTTCCCTCCAGTTGGCACATGCCTCCAGTGACTCAGGGAGACTTGTCGACCGGGAGCCAGAGCGAACAGCAGTGTCAAAAATGCACCAAAAGCTGTGGGAAGAAGAAGAAAAAACGCAACATGTATTAGAAGCATTTCACAGTATCACACCAAAAACTGAATCAGAGTCTAAATATTATGTCACAAAGGAAGAAGGGGCCTCGCGTGCATCCGCAGTCGACTCCCATCGCTCTCCTCCAGCAGCAGATGTGAGATCCGCAGCTCACCTCCGCCACTGTATTAAGAGATTCCTCTGGTGGTGAGGAGCTCTGACAGGTTGTTTTGAGTCTCAGCTTTGGAGTTCATTTACAGCCAGTCAGGCAGAAGTCCTCTGGGAGTCTGATGATTTTTGACACCCGGACAAGCAGATGTTCAGAGGACATGAATAAAACATGCAGCCCATCTGACCACGGACCGGAGGCTTTCCGAGTGTCTAATGAAATCCGAGGCGTGATTTCAATTCACAAGGAAAAAAAAGAAACCCTTTGTCAGATAAAGTTTGATGCTGCATGAAATATGTATGACCTTTATGTAGCCTGACCTGATTGGCTAAGCAGGGTTCAACTGTCGTTATGACAATCAAAGCTGAGACAGGTTTGTCAAGGAGTGTTATGTGGTGAATGAGAAGGAAACTGAATGGACCTCTCATAACCAGCCAGGAATATAAACAGAAATATTATGTGACCAATGACACCCGAGTGTTTATCCACTGATGAAACACCATGTGTGATGGGGAGCTGTGAGAGGATACATGTCCCTCGGTACTTTTTTTCACATTGTGCTCTTTCAGAATTTGGGTGTTTATTTTTCTTTCCCACAGTAAAGCCGGTGAAAAGGCTGGACTCGACAGTTCAGCGCAGCGGGGGGGTGGGGGGAGCGCGTTACCACACCGCCCACTCAAAGCTGGTCCTGTACTGTATTTAAGATGGAAAAGCAATCACAGTAGTCCTGGGTGGGACTGTAGCTGCACACTTGAGTGCAGGGCTTTTTCATTCAAGTGCAAATCAAGGTGTGATTGCTTTGTTTGATTTTTTTGTTGTTGTTGTTGCTTTTGCATTATTTTGCCTCCAGTTGGGCAACTAACTACTGGTTTAGAAACCTGTTGGGTTTGTGCACACGTCCTTGTGTCATCGCGCTACCGTTTTGTTTTCTAATGTTTTTTTATTTTATTAACAGTGTGGGAGGGAATGTTCTCAATGTCCTCAGTGGGTGTCGTTGCAGGGACTCATGAAATAATACACTGAATTCAGATTTGTGTAAAAGCATTGAGGACGGTCTTGTATACATTTGCAGCTCACGCCTCCCACAAGTGGCAAATAGAAAGAAGAAGAAGAAGAAACCTTTATTTGTAACAAATACATTTTTACAGCATTGTGAAATGTTGTTTTCGCATATCCCAGTTGGGGTCAGAGCCCAGGGGTCAGCCATGGTACGGCGTCCCTGGAGCAGGAAGGGTTAAGGGCCTTGTTAGAGCCCGATATGTAACAACAACCCGAATTGTTATGAAAAAAAAAAAAAGTAATAAAACCCAAAATGTAATAACTGGTCAATAATGTAACAAGATGCTGAGCCCAAAACGTAAAAACCTTTTCCGTCCGTTATTACATTTTGGGGCAGGCAAAATATTTTTCCCCTAATAGTGTAATAATTTTATTACATCATAGAGTGAGTCAATAATTTATGGATTAAAGGGCTTATTGCTTCAATGTAGAGTGCAGTATCATACACAAATGCCCCTGTCCCCAGATAGATAGATAGATAGATAGATAGATAGATAGATAGATAGATAGATAGATAGATAGATAGATAGATAGAGTGGTCTCACTCTCATGCGTCCCCCTCACGAACAGCTACCCGCCATATTTGGCCGCAAATCCTTGGCACCAATCATTTATCCATTAAACTAACCCTTCGCCAGAGGCCACCCCGCAAACACAGCCAGCGGCCGTGTTAGAGCCCAATATGTAACAACAACCCAAAATGTAACGACGACCTGATCACATCCACCAGTAGAAGTAATACATAAGTCTCATTTTTACTATTTTTGAATTTTAGGGTCGTTATCAGAAGGTGCGCAAACAATTTAAAAAATCTATCTACTTAGTCACTCCAAAATCTTCCACCAATCCTCTGTGACAGAATGACAGACTGGATGGACCTGGTTGAAAAACACTGCTCTAGACCAAAGCACTGTCAAACTACTGGCACTAATATTATTAAGGGATTTTTTTTAATTATTTTTTTTAGCATCAGTCAGATTTGCTATCTGTAATAATTACACTGTGCTAATTATATTGTTAATATCTACGATCTGAGAACACAGCACACACAAACTAAGCCAAATTTCTGGTGATCATCAAATAAAGTGCTAGCTTGATTACAATTGATCTGATGTCTGACTGGTCATAATTCATAATAATAAGGGATTATGCTTTCCTATCAACTTTACTGGTGACCACAACATTGGTGATTCATGCACTGTACAGTGGCTGATTTTCTTTCTGTGAACCTTTGATGATTGTGAGTGCTGCTTTAACAGTGAGGCAGGGTGTGTCCACACAGCTCTGTCACCTGCTCGGGTGTATTCGTGCACTCTCTGACTGTCTGTGGATCACTGCTGGACTTACTCTGCAAGTATTATCTCTCCACAAAAAGTGCAAGTGGTTTACTCAGACTGTTGGGTTTATGACTTTTCTTCACAAAGGATTTGCTCATATTGTGAGGTAGGTTTAGCATATTTTTACAGTCTAACATTTTGTAACTCTATGATTAATACTAGACCTATTCCTGTTTGCATCCTTGATTGATTAAAAAATGCCTTACAAAGATTAATAAGTTTTTCTGATTCTGAAATATCCAGGAGCCATTGAATCACCTTACTGTTTGTGCGTCCACCCTGACCATTGCCTACAGTTTATATAAGCTATGGAGCGTCTCAAGTTAGTCCTGCAGTACTTCCAGTCCAACTCTGAGTCCATCTCCAATGGGATCTGTATCATTCTGGCTCTGGTCAGCGTCAAACTCTACACCAGCTTTGATTTTAACTGCCCATGCCTTCCTCAGTACAACAAACTGTACTCTCTAGGAGTGATGATTGTCCCTCCTATTATACTGTTCTTTCTGGGAGTCCTTGTCAACCGACATACAGGTGTCATGATGGACGAGTGGATGAGACCCATTGGAAACAGATCCAAAAATCCTGCTGTGGTTAAGTGAGTCAAACATTTACTGTATAACAGAAGCACACAGTCAAACAGACAGTTTCTAGTTTGATATTTGAGTGCAGTGAATATAAACAGAAAGGTTGTTTTCTATATATTGTCACCAAAGCCCTAGTTCAAAGGGAATTGTTTGGAATTTGTTGAGTTTCTCTCTATAATATAATATTGTAAGGTTTGACTGTTGGGATGACTTATGTTTTGAACTGGCATTGTATAAATAAGGCTGAATATTTTGAATTGAAAGGATTTTCCTTATTCTAGTTCAATCATATTAAAGATGCAGTGAGAGAAGGACCCTGTGGAGTCCTAGCATTTACTTACTTGAAAGAACCAATATAAAGATGTAAAAATAGTCATTTACAACATTACAAATCCTACTCAAGCCAAAGTATTGTACTATCAACTTTATGTGCAAGTATCAACATGGTACAGTGACTGGAGTCACAGTGGTGTTTTGTCATTACAGCAAGGCTGTTAAGTTTGGTGCCATCAGTCCTGCGGGAGCATGCCTATGTTCCCACAGCCCTATGTTCTCACATTCCTAAGATATAAATAAAGAATAAAATTAGGCCCTATGTTCCTAGTTTTTTTTAAATAATCATTTTCTCAAGATAAAAACGGGGTTTTCATGTAAATGAGAGGCCAAACCGTGTAGAAATATCTGCGTTTGCCCTTGATGTAAAGGGGTCTTAGAAATGTGAGACGTGGGAACATGGGACTGTGGGAACACAGGGCCTAATTTTCAGTGAAAGAATAAATCTTAAAAATGTGGAAACATAGGGCTGTGGGACCATTGGGTTGTGGGAACATAGGGCTGACCCCAGTCCTGCTAGACAATACTAGACCAAACCGGTGACCATTGACTTTATGTGTCAGCCTGCACAGTAGTGGGAGAGACTACACACACATACCTGGCAGATTGGTAAACTTCCAGTATGAAACTCTGCTTAATAATTTGGTTTGAGGGAGGATTAAACAAACATGTCAATCAATAACCTTTAGAGGGTTCAGCTGAAGTTTGGACAGAGTAAAGCTAGTTGTTTCCACCTGTGTTTGATCTTTATGCTAAGCTAGGCTAAGTCCCTACTGTAATACTCAGACATTGAAGCATTCTTCATTATGCAATAATACTGCCCAATATCAAATTTAGCAAACTGACTTAAATTTATGAATGCATTTTTGCCTAATGCACTGCATCAGAATATATTAAGACCCCTTCACCTTTTTACATGTTATGTTAAAATTGTACAAATTCATTCCCCCCTCATTAATCCACAGTAGTAACTCACAATGACACTGAAATATCACAGTATTTATACAATTCACTCATTACTTATTGTAGGTAACTTTGACATAGATTACTGACTCAAGTCGTCTTGGATATGATACAACAAGCTTTGCACACATGGATTTGAAGATTTTCTGCCATTCTTCTCAGCAGATTCTTTCAAACTCTGTCAGATTGGAAGATGACCAGCAGGGAACAGCCATTTTTAGGTATCGCCAGAGATTTGGGGTTCTTGTTTGCACTCTGGCTGACTGACATTCACAGAGTTGTCCCTTAGCCACTGTAGCATTCTCTTTGCTGTATGTTTAGGGTCATTATCCTGTCGTTTGTTTAGGCTTTCATGTGTCATTCACTCAGGAGAGGCTTCCGTGTGGATACTCTGCCATAAACCCAGATCAGTGGAGTACTGCAGTGACTGTTCTGCCTTCTAAAAGTTTCTTCACATAAGATCTCTGGAGCTCAACCAAAGGGACCATTGGTTTCTTGGTTTTTGAATTTACCAGAGGTGGACTCCAATCACGCTGTAAACACATCTCAAAGAAGACTAAGATTCACCCAAGCTAGAATGTCATAGCTAAGGGTCTGAATACTTATGTCAGTATGATATTTCAGTTTTTCCCATAAATTTGCAAAATTTTCCAAAACTATGATTTTTATCTGTCATTGTGGGGAATGACTGTAGGCTGATAAAAGGAAAAATGTATTTAAACTATTTTAGCATAAGGCCGTAACATAGCAACATGCTAAGGGGTCTGAATATTTTCTGAATGCACTACATTCTGCTGACACTATCATGCTACAGTGTTCCCATCATATTTATTTTGAAGCAGGAGACTATGATCAGATAAAAGTGAAATTTGAGGGTTCAGGCTGCAGAAAACATGATTCTGAAAATTAATCCTATGTTATTCCTGCAGGTACTTGTTCTCAGCCATGATCCAGAGGGCATTGCTGGCACCAATGGTTTGGATCCTGGTGACTTTATTGGATGGAAAGATCTTCATCTGTGCCTTCAGTGTGAGTGTAGATCCTGCACTCTTCTCAGGTATCTGTAAACACACACATTATACATAAACCAATACATATCTAATGAGTTTTCTTATCAAAATATACATTTTGGCACATTACTGGTTTGTGTAATATATATTTTGTATACTGTAAATATAACTAATTATTTGCAGTATTCCTTTTATACTTTTTTTTTTTTAAACTTAACTATGGATCATGTGTCTGCACTTGTGTCCTTAATAAAGATTATTAATAATAATAATAATAATATCAGGATGTTTCCTCAGGCTTGCCCAACAACACAGGTCTGGATGTGATCAAAATCATGGCCAAAGTGCCTTGCAGGGAGGATGTTATCTTCAAGAACAGTTCTTTCCGTAAAGCAGTCTCTCGGTATGTTCGCTGCTATTCACAGGTAAGCTACCACAATTTCTTCATACATACAAACACATCTTTTTACATTTCATGAAGACCTTCACTCATCGATGTGAAAGTAAAACACACCTTTGCCTTACTTTAGTTTATTACGTAGTGCCACACTTTTGCAGTGAGGGGTTAATATTTACCTTTCAGGTAAACTTACTTTCAGTCTCTCCTCCACATGAAGTGGTTTAGATCTTCTGTTGGTTTGTTTACATATTGTCTGATTGTGCTTCTTGACCTGTTACACTTTCTTGGAGTGATGTTACTGTGTTCACAGAACAGCTTAGATAACTTCACTGTTTTTCAAGTCTGTCCTAAAAACTATATTGACAAGGCCCTATGTCCTTGCACTGTACATTTGTGCATTCCTAATCAATGTAACTGATCTCCTATGTGTGCTGACCATGAAGAGATCTCTACCTAATGCTGTTCCAACATAACAACTCCCAATGCCAAAATCCCAAGATTGTTCTGTGCAAACAAATATACTGACCAGTTTTTAAAGGGCATCACTTCCTGAAATTGTAATTGTCATCCCAATACCAAATTGTAATATTTCTTAAAGATTGTGTCAGATGAAATCGACACATGTAGGTGATAATGTAGTACTACATCAGCTGTCATCCCTACAGTCATCCCCTCTTTGTGTCAGGATGGCACCTGGAGAGCCATTACATTTTTTCTGTTTAAAATGATGAACTGAAGCAACATGAGGGCTGGCATGATAATCCTGAGAGCTTTAGTTAGAAGTTACCTGAACTTCTGTGTTTTGGTTCTTGAAAACATCTCACCTCTCATCCAAGAGGCTTTCTCAGTTCTAACTGACTGGTGGGGAGTCCCAGGATAGCCTGACAGCTTCTGATAGCATTTATATGACATAACCCAAATATCATGTTACCACAACTGTATAAAAGTTGCAAATGCTCATTTAGAAATATTTTAAGATCATTTTTCAAACATTTGTCAGCTTTGCCTTAACTACTCATTTAAATAAATATTTAGTTTGTATGTCTATTTGTGATGCTGGTCACAACATACCATAGGGGAAAAAAGGCAGAAATAAAATTAAAAATCCTTTGTGACACACTTTCTTTGAACACCAGTGTAACTGTAAGTTGGTAATTTACAATTTTAGAGTCTTGTAAGAAGAAAATTCCCCCCTTGTGTTTCATCTCTCTGCCATTTGTTGTTTGTTTGTTTTTGTATAAAACAATGGCTGCATTTTGGCACCCATCACTTACATTGGCATTACTTTAGAAATTAATCTCTTCATAGCCATTATGGACAACTCTTCTGGACAACATATAGGCATGTGAATATAGTTATAGTTAGACTTGGGGGAGAAAGTCCTATAACTTGGTGTTTCAAAGTTGTTATAACTGATAAAATCAATAGTCATACAATGAAAATAAATTAAAATGAATCAGAATTATCCTATAATTATCCAGGAAGGTCTTAAATCTCAAAGTTGTTCTCCAAAGGACAAAAGTAAGAGAAAACACAAACATGATAATGTACACAGTGCTTGCCCTCAGCTCTGAAGCTACACCACAACTCTAATGTTAGTGCCATTCATAACAGAATTGTTGTTTGACTAGTCAGCTTATCAGGCCATTGTTAGGTGGTTGCACACACAGCATTCACATGTGGGAGAATAGCTAGTGTCAATGACTGATAGCTTTTGTTGGCTTTACATAGCTCACTTTCCTTGCCCTGTATAGGCATTTGGTTGGTCCATCCTCCTGTTCCTGATTGTGCTGGGAGCAATGGGACGCCTTATTAAGCCCTGCCTGGATGACCATGCCACCTTCCTGCAGACTCGCTACTGGAGTAACTACCTTGATGTGGAGCAGAAGCTCTTTGATGAAACTTGTGTCCTGCATGCTCGAGACTTTGCCCGGAAATGCGTAATACAGTTCTTTGAGGATATGAGAGAGGACACTGTACTCCATCTTCCCCACCCACCCTTTATCACCAACTTCAGAGAGGAGTGGGAAGAGGAAGAAGAGGAGAGACTTCATGGAATAACAAAGCAGGAGCAGGTGAACCAGCTGCTTAACAAGTGGTACTATAGTAAACCTGAGCTAGATGTGACCAGGATTGCCCACAGACCCAAGACATGTGTTACCTGGGAGGACCGTGAGGGGAAGACTTTATACTCTGATGTCTGAAACACCCTCGAAAGTGTGTAGCTGCACCACAAATCATTAATATTTAATAGGTGTAGGTTAGATGTAGGTAATCTCAATTTAGCAGAAAGCTTAGCTCAAGTCAGCATTATACAAGTTCAAATGTCCACTTGGTAATGATTCACAGCTTTCAACTGCCTATTGAATTCTAAAAATTCTCACAGTCTTAGGGCACTGAGAAAGTCAGTGGACTATAACATTTTGGCACATTCATAACAGTGGTCACTACTGGATTTATTTTACTGAATGTCTAAGAGACATCAAACTGGAATAACTAAAGACAATATGGCATGTTTTGTACCACTAAATGTGCACAGGTGTGTGTTTTTGTTAATGACAACAAGCACTTATTAAATAATACATTTCCAAAGCAGGTGACGTACATCATAAAAGTGACAAGAGTTAGAGAAGAAGGACAGAGGAAAAAAGGTTTCTCTTAGAATCAAAACATGTTGTGACAGTCATTTGAATATGTTAGGGTGTGGGTTGGTTAGTTTTGCATGCAGGTTTTTAACATGGAGTTCACACACAGATTGATGAAAACATGCAAATAGATACTGCACCAAGCAAAGTTGCACAGAGATTCTGTTTTCTACTTAATTGTATTTAATTTGCTGTAAAGTTGAACTAATATATATATTTGTGTTCACGATGTACAAACTGACTAAGGTATTGCTCATAGATAAAAATCCACAGAGAATTACCACCAACTCTGCACTACCCCTCTGTGCTATGTAGCATTTTGGTAGCTTCTTGCTGATTGTTCTCCAGCCCACAAACGACACTCTCCTCTAGCTGGTTTACAAGAGCAGCAGGCAGCTGTTGTGCTCTGATGAAGCCAGGGTACCTGTCAGCAGCAAACATTAAGCAAGCACAATTAAGAGACTAGCTGTGAACATTTGCCAGCTCAGAAGCCTCAGGAGGTGATAGAGACCAAAAACTGAGCTAAGAGAGAATTACTCATCAAGGGGACCTAAACCTCAAATAAAAGATAATTTTTCTCCATAACTGCTGGATGTGTCAATAAACAGCTGTTTGCAAACATATTCACTATGTGCACTTTATAAGGTGATAATACTGGTTTTCAACCAGTATTGTTGTTATGTTGGTATGTGTTTACAGCTCTGTTGCTTGAGAGGTCCCCAACGTGCACACATCAACCCAAATATCTTTAAAGTGCAAGACAAAAAACTTTACTCCATGTCAGAAACTGGTCTGCAAGCTTTTAGGGTCCAAATAAGTAATTTCATTTTCATTTAAAGCATTTTCCTCAAAGACAATATTTTTATCTAAAAGATCTTCCTCAAGTTTGAGAAATGACAAAATGTGTGTGCATTAAGATGGTGTAAAATAAAAGTGTAAATGTGTTTGGTGTAAATGGTGTTTGTTTATTTTCTGTTTTTATTTTGAAATACCCTTTCCTTGTGTGCTGCTTGTGTTTTTACTTCCTCCCTTTGTCTGCTTCCTTCCTCTTTTGATTGCCCTCATTAGTTTCATCTGTGTCTCATGCTCCATGTGCTTACAGTTTTAAGATTCTGTTTTTGGATTTCTTTAGATTTCTCTTGGACTTTTAGTGACTTTTACTTATACCACCAGCCACCCTTTGTTTGTTCTCCTGCCGCTTGGGCCCATAGATATATATAAACACTAGATGACTCAAGCGTGATTCGCCGACGTACCTACGCGGCGGCCATCTTGCCACGGTCAACTCGCCCCGCTGATTACATTGATGTCAATGGTGCATGTACTGTTTAAATAACTCTAACTTGCTCAATTTTCAACCGATTTTCAAACGGTTTGATTTGTTAGAAACGTCAGAGACATAGCTATCAAGTATGCCGTTTTGGCCGGGAAACTCCCGTACCTTAATATCTAAAACTTGACAAGTATGGTTGGAAATGTATGTTCCTGCATACTCGATGCATAATTTTAACCATGGTTGAAATTATGCATTGAGTATGCA